>JASCZW010004643.1:0-10000 GCA_034211315.2 Aedes japonicus | reverse complement strand
AGTGGTACGAAACCAACGGGGTCACTTTCGTACCCAAGGACATGAACCACCTCAACGCACCGGAACGAAGGCCCATCGAAAAATACTGAGCTATTATGAAGCAAGCACTACGAAAGCATCCCAAGGAAGTCAAATCTGAGGAAGACATGAAGAAAAAGTAGACTACAGAAGAAGCTGCAGCCAGATGTTGTGCAAAACCTAATGATTGAAGTTAAGCGTAAGGTTACGATATTACAGTTGAAATAAATAAATCAGCCAATCAAAGGGTTATATTTAAATGTCTGAAAGTTTGAAAAGGATCGGTCAACTAGGTAATTTTCTTCAGAGTTATTTTTTCGTGGTGCAATTTGAGGTGGGACACCCTTTTATATAACGTTTGCATTAAAAAAAATGTTTTCGAGTTCTTTCTTCGTTTTATTTACCAATTCCTCCTCAGTTTTCACGGCAAAATTGTTGGAGTAGACCTTACGCTTCAGGTTGGCCCAGAAATTCTCGATGGGACGGAGCTGGGGGACGTCGAGTGGCCTCGCTAACTTGGATACCACATCGATATTCAGCCGCTCCATCTCCTCCGACGATCGCTTCGAGTAGTTGGCCGACGGCAGATCCGGCCAGAATACCGCGTCTTTGCCCTTATGATATTTCTTGATGAACGACACAACTTCCGGCAGGTATTTCGTACTATAAATTTCCCCGTTCACTGCCAGTCCGAAACGAAATAAGAGCGGCTTTGACAGCCCCTTCTCGCTGATTGTCAGCCACAGCAGCACCTTCTTAGGGAACTTGGTGTGTGAAATGAACTTCACCTCGGAGCTCACTTCCTTCGTGGGGGAAGTAAAATACCGGTTGAATCGACCTCCCGGCCAAGCGCACACTTTGAACGCGCACACTTCTGAACGGAGTTGCTTCACTGTTCGTGTCATCACGGTTAGAGTTCGTCTGATAGAGCTGTCAAATTTTGTCTACTGACTCATGGGTTACTATGATTGATGCTGCATGGGCAGTTTTGTCAGCGCAGGTGAAGGTAAACCCATGAAAAATCGGCAATTTTTTTCCATTTTTGTAATGCAAACGTTATAAGTCTATCATAATGAAAATTATCTTTGTGTCCAAAATTTAACGTGGTCAGGCTTCATACTTCCAATGACAGATTTAGAATTATACTACCCTATGGATATGAAGGCGGTAGCGGTAGCAGTTTTAGCGATGATTGCGGGAAAAACTATGGGTGTTTCAGAAGTAAATTGCGGCTAAAGTGCCCTACTTTCAGATCACCAGTTTTTACAAATTGAGAATGTGTGTTAGTCCCAATTTAGTTCTCTATGTCATGACAGCTGATCTGGCGATAACAGAGTAGCGACCTAGGGCGATCAATTGTGCCAATGCTCATAGGGAAATCCGGACATCCAAGCTTCTAACGATGTACAAATGATTAAATGCGATTCGTTTCACCAGAAGCCACATGCGATGAACGACGAGCAACAGGAATATCCGTTGGTAATAATAACACTCAGCTTCGAACCCATCCCCAGCCTGTGGATCGGACAAAACAAAAACACAATAAAACCTTTCCCAGGGTTTTCCCTTGCAACGCCGGAATCAATCATCCGTTCCAAGCGGGGGGGGCAGCCCTACCAGTCGAACCAAATATTTGCTCGGCTAGGGAAACACCATCATCATCCGCGTGGCTGCTCTGGTGATGACCATTTGTAGCGAAAAAGCATGAAGGCAGCAGGAAGATCGAACCGCTTTCAGATTCGAAAGGATAACGCATCTTTCCCAACGAGGTAAACGGTCACTGTTAAGAGCATCGCACTTCAAAGAGATAAGATTTACACTGGAAGGGAAATTATCTCTATTGCAATTTCTCCCGACACGTAGGTATCTACTGAAGATGACGAGCGAGTCGATGCGTTCTCTATCGGAGTGGGTAAACTACAAGCTTTTGAAATTCCTGTGTCGTATCTCCTTTTGAAATCAGACAGGGAGGAAAAGTTTCCCTAGACGACTTAAATTAACTTGGTTTGACGCAATCTAGGGGACGATGGTGCGGAACGCACCTCGTTGGCATGATGGCCTTTTTCAAGTCTGTTGTGGCCACAATTTCTATGATTTCTCATGAAGCATTGCCAGTTCGAGTGTGAAATCCAAGAAAATACAAAAGAAGCTACCTGTTCCATTTGAATTCCGGCAGTGCGTTATGGACAGTGCGCCCCTACTGGTAAGGTGAGGATGAAGGACCAGCGGGTCGTCTTATTGGGTAAAACCTTGAGTAAACAGAGGTTAAACGGTATTCAATGAAATGATGATGCTTCTGACGTGAGATTGTCGCTTTCTGTGAATTTGAAATGCTGAAATCCGATTACAAGGATTGCAAGAAGATGATAAGGATTAAAAGTTGATGACCGTCTCCATTTATTTATTTTGTTCTTCTACGATGGACTGGAAGGATTTTAAATCACTTGCTGCAACAGGATGATGGCTGTAGTGTACGAGTTAATCCGTAGCAGCACACTTGTTAGAATTAAGTAAAATTACTCTAATGTAACTCGATTGAGTCACTTTCAAGTTGACGCAAGCAATAACGACAGTTTAGTGTTGTTTGGGATACATAATTGAATCAATTCTGAGGAAGTTTTCCAAGAACCCTAATTTACGGACTGGCGCATTCTCGTAATGAGTGTTGTTAGACTTTAATCTGATCATGGAATGATATGAGAATGACATGTAGCCGTACTATTGAACAAATTAAACACTAATTCGAATATTTTTATGAACTCAGCCTGATTTGAAACAAATTTATCTAAAAGATTCATTGTTGTTTTCAACTTAACTTGAAAGGGAAAAAAACTTCATGCTCGCATACGTTTCTTCCATTTAGGAGTTAAAATTACATTATGCCGAAAAAGGTTGTGGGTGAGAATTTTCATCTTCAAGGAAGCTTGCTACAGGAAAAATCTAAATTCTAATATATTCTAATTGGCTCGGTTGTTTCGATCTCGGCAAAAGATACGAAAAATGCCGAGCTCAACTGAGTTTGAACACAATTGTTGTACGCAACATTGTTTATTCATGCGATAATTTCATACTCCTAGATGCTGCGAGCGAACTAACTAACATCCGAACAGCGATATTGGTCAAATACAGTCACACTCCCATGAAGCGCAGCAATGTGAGGTGCCGTTCTCAGGAATCTAGATGGATAAACTATACTTGACTTTTTGGTCCATTGTTTACATGAACTGTTGTTTGCTACCTAAAGGGTAACCATCGAAATAGGCATCAGCAGAGGACACAAGTCATCAAGCGAACAGTACCGAAAAGATAGAAAAGCGAAACCGGATATTAAAGATTGAGGAAACGAAAGCGGTGAGCCACTTGGAAACACAATGGGCAAGGAGATAAGCATCGTATAGGCAATTTCTAAGAGTGACATGAAGTCCCTACTTATGATACTGTTCGATCCCATGCGTAAGAGATGGAGTTTATAAATGTTATTTTCTTATCCATTCATCTACCACATAAAAAAAATACAATAATCTGCATTCATCTTCAACGAAAATCAAGGTTTACAACAATACAAATCATATTTGAGAAATTTACTGTAAAAAAGGGGCTGCTGAGTATTTTAACCAAGAAGCAATCAACTCTATCTATCAACGATACCATAAAAACAAGCTTTACAAAATATATACTTCCGTATCAAAATACGAGTAAAGTCACCCATAAGGTACAGTTACGTAAGGCCACAGCGGGTGAGTTTAAAAAAAATCCTATTTCTAATACTAGACTGAAATACTGCGTAAAATATGTAATACGCAAAATAACACTCAAAACTCCATTAAATACACGTACATGATGATGATTGCTATGAGGTAAGATTTCCATAGCAGTGGAATAATATGAAGAAAAAAACGATTTGATCAGGATTCTATTGTTGTTTGTGATCATCAAGCTACTTTATAAAGAGCCAAAAAGATTTGCGCAAATATAGGGAACAGAATCTCCTTTCAAAACCTAGTTCACACGCACAGCACTAGAAGCGAGCCCTCGGTTGACAGAATAAACCCAATATATGGGGTCGAAGAGCCCTCGCTCCGCCAAATGTTAACATTAGGGAGGAGGCAGTCCCATGCTTCCTATCCAAATCGTTTGGCTTGGGTGCCCTGAAGGTCCCGCCCTTTCCCCGTTATATGTTATTTAGTGTTTTGTATATTTTGCAGTGGTCATTTGATTGCTTACGTTGCGTTACAGAATTTGGCTGAACAAGTAGCAAAAAAACCCTATCCATTAAACACACGTACACAATAAAAAAAGGCACTTTTGACGTAGACTACGTCTTACGGCAAGGGTAGGGTGTCAAATAAAAATCTAAAATTTTGCGACCGTCACGAAAAACCGTACGTTTTGTACGCGAATAACTCGAAAAATCCACGATAGATTTACATGATTTCTTCTTCAATCGGTCGGAAATTTTACCGCGCTCCAATTTAATTGTCAAACATTTTGCTCAATCAATAGTAAACTATTGAAAATAACGCAAATATTAGGTGATGTCTTATAATGTCATTTTGCAGAGTAAATTTACCAAATTTCCTATCACAGATTTCAAATCGAAGCAAGGAACGTCTTGCATCATCTTCTTCTTCTTTGTGTTAGAGAGAGACTTTAACCAATCATATCATTTGTCTCCCCATGTACGTCTCGCATGCAGCTGTGAACGGCATAGAAGGCACACTTAGCAAATTTTTTCCTCAGTCGTTTGGCAGCATTGAAGCTGTGCGGAGCTGGTCGCAGGGAGCTGGTCGCTGGGAGCTGGTCGCTGGGAGCTGGTCGCAGGGAGCTGGTCGCAGGGAGCTGGTCGCAGGGAGCTGGTCGCAGGGAGCTGCTTCAAGGCTCAACCAAACTGCAGCGTTTTCGAAGTCGCGGCGAAACAATCGCCACGAAGAGGTAAGATGGCGGCTTGCACAAAACCGACGCGATGTGCGCCCTCATAATCCGCCATTTTGCCTCATCGCGACGATCGCTGTTTGGGAGAGCCTTGCTGCTTACCACCACCAGCTGCTACGTGACCACCAGCTGCCTCTGCACCAGCTCCGCTGCCGTACAAATGAAGGCTCCACCAAACTGCAGCAATTTTTGCCACCGCGGCAGCGAAATCGCGGTGGAAAAATCGCCGCTGAGAGATTACATGGCGGCTTCTGGGAGCGCACAAACCAACGCGATTAAAAACGCATCGTTTTTTTAGTTTTCACCCCTAGAACTACAATTGCCGTTATATTATTTGTCTGAAAAGAAGCGTAAATTGCATACAAAGGTCTAGAAAATTGAATAATGCTAGTTTCGTGCTGTCTTGTGGCCTAGAAATTGCTCATTTTGCCCCACGCGATTATTAAACGCATCGCGTCGGTTTGTGCGCTCCCATAAGCTGCCATGTAATCTCACCGCGGAGATTTTTCCACCGCGATTTCGCTGCCGCGGTGGCAAAAAATTGCTGCAGTTTGGTGGAGCCTTCATTTGTACGGCAGCGGAGCTGGTGCAGAGGCAGCTGGTGGTCACGTAGCAGCTGGTGGTGGTAAGTAGCAAGGCTCTCCCAAACAGCGATCGTCGCGATTAGGCAAAATGGCGGATTATGAGGGCGCACAATCGCGTCGGTTTTGTGCGAGCCGCCATATTACCTCATCGTGGCGATTGTTTCGCCGCGACTTCGAAAACGCTGCTGTTTGGGGAAAGCGTCCTTGGGGGCGAGTAGCAGTAAGCAGTAGGTGGAAATAATCTGTCCTTTTGAGGACAATAAATTCAAATAAAAGAGTTGATTATTCAAGAATGAACTAATCTTAAATTAAGTTCGGTGCCGTCGGTAAAAATTTCACCCAGCTGGTTGGCGTTATCCATTAATTGATAATCTGTCCTTTTGAGGACAACCAATTTAATCAAAAAGAGTTGTTTATAAAAGAATTAAACTTTTATTTCGTTTGGTTTGTGCGCCTAATATGGTGCCAATTCGTTCGCCGCAACTGCAAAAACGCCTGCATGGAGGGCGAGTTGTCGGGAAAATTTTGGCTGGTTGGCGCAACCCGCGATAAATCAATAAATGCTACCAGATACAAATCCATCTTTGCTACTGTCAATTTAAAATTCTCAGCTTGAGAGTTTGTTTGATTGGGATTTTCGTTTCAAATTGTCGATTGGCAGCCAGTGGTATTAGCAAAACTGGTTTTCCCTTCGTCGCATACCTTAAATCACACAAATTTCCTATCACTGACACCATTTTCGATGTCGAACATAATATTCCGAACCAACATTCTCTGTAAATTCCAATTAGTAGTGTGTTATAAACAGTTGTTCTGTTGTGTTAACGATTCGCGTTCTACCTCTAGGAAGAAAACTTTTTGAGAAACAGTGAAAGTGAGAATGCCTAACCGATTTGATCCAGAACGCTTGCGCAGATTCAGGAAGCGCATAAAGAGCGAACATACGGGAAATCCTCCGAAACGACCGTGCACCGATGCCGAGCGAGCTCGTAGTTATCGGGCGAAATTGAAAGCAGCAAGAGGTAATGCGTTGCCAACAACTAGTTGGGACGCTGGAGAAGGTCCTTCAACTCGAGGTAGGAAATTGATATTTATTAAATTTAAGGGATCATGCTGAATCATTCTTGATGACAGTCATTACCTCAACATTTAAAATTGATATATATCAGAGTCGCTACTACTTTCTTGCTGTGAGGATTTTGATAGAGTTCGATTCGATGTTCATTCACTAACAATCGAGATTTATCAATTTGAAATAGCAAGGTGAGTTTGCGAGAGCGAGATAAAAGATAGGAAAACATACATGGAGCAGCGATTCACCTTAAATCAATTTAACAAAGAGCATGTCATCATAGCAATTGAATATCTCTCTATGTTATTGCTCCCTGTCTTAATAAATTTTAACATAGTATTAATTGTATTCTGGTGATGACATGCGCCGCGTGCTTATACATCATATGAACCTTCAAATGATATCGATACAACCTAAAGCGCTGGACATGTTTTAATGCGTGATTAATTTTCTCAGGTGTTTATTTTATATTTATAAGAATTTATCATATATTAACCAACCTTTTCTCCCATACCCATTGCAAAGAATAATGATATTTTATAAAACTCACTCTCTTTCTTCTGCGAGATCTAATATATTTATATATATTTCGATTTCCTTAACGTTTAAGCCATAATGGATTCCCTAATTTACCTGACATTCGCATAGTAACATGAATAATAATTTCACAAGAAAACCATAGACCATATTTAAGGTACGCATTTAACCTTATATTCCCAACTATGGCCAAATGTATTCATCACATAGTAAAATGTAGATTATAAAAGTTTTCAATGGAAAAGTAAGAGTGAGCGGTTGTGTATTTTTCGAAGGGCTTATTCATACCAATACCTATATAACTAAATGAATATAGTGGGAATTTTAATGTTTTGAAATGGAATGACCGATTGATCACATGAGAAAGTCATTTAGATGTTATAAAGTAGCTTTATATTCCGTATAGTATACCGAATATAGCCGAATGCCCGAAGCGATAATATAAATAAATGCCCGGAGCGATGGAAATAAACAAACTTTACTGAAATTCGTTCGAACAAGTATCTTTAATGATATCCTTCGAAAGTTTTCGACTCAATAATGTTAGTTGGTGACTTTTCATGGTCCAGTACAGCAAACGCCTTATTAAGCATGTCTTAGCAAAGGTATAACTAGTTGAATATCGTTACTAGCTAAATGATTGTATGAGTTATAGTTAAAACTGTAATCGTGCGCTACATAATCGACAGAGCCAAGGGACATGTACCCTATATACTTATATATAACCTTACAACAACTGCAAGATAATTTTTGTTATATTCTGTTTGATAAAACTTCCTAAACTTTGAACATTTTAAGGGCAACTTAC
Organism: Aedes japonicus; assembly: GCA_034211315.2. Lineage (NCBI taxonomy): Eukaryota > Metazoa > Arthropoda > Insecta > Diptera > Culicidae > Aedes > Aedes japonicus. The sequence continues at coordinate 2,049 of JASCZW010004643.1, read as the reverse complement.
ACATTTGAAAATGTTGCAATTGATTATTGTGTTTTCATAACAATCACTAAACCTGTCGGATATTTTCTAATAACGAATTTTATCGTAATTTGAATTCTAGAGTATTTCAATGTTTATTATTACCTTGAAATCCAGAATTGCTAAAATTGCCTAAATTCTAATTCTTTGAATCTTTGAAGTTGAATTATGCAAAGGCATACTACAACTCAGATTGTATACAAATGATCCGAATGGTATGACATTTAAATGGTGAATGTTGAAAAGGAGACAAGGTATCAGTCAAAATATATGTTTGTATGTACGTATTATAGAATTTCCTCCGCTGCCTGTCGTTACTGAAATCCCCAAACGATGCAAAACATTGTTGATGGTTCCAGTGATGGTGAGAATTCCAAGATGCAGGCCATTCAGGCACAGTATGACATACGAATAAACATTTAGTAATGTTAAGTGATTATGATTATAAGAATGAGCAAAACTATCATTAATTAAATAATTTTATATTCCCTAACAGATCCTTAACTATCTTCTAGGCCTTAAAGATAGTCCATAGTAAAACGATGCAACCGTGACCGTGTCATCATTTAAACCAAAAGGCCCTTTTCAGGGCCACCAAAGAGTTATAAAGAGTGTACAAGAGAATTTTCCTACATACTGACTTCATAAAACTTCAGGGCCACCAAATAATATCTCAAGAGCGTACAATAGAATTTTCTTACTTACTGGCTTCAAAACGCTGGTCTAATGTCCCATAAGAGCAGCACCCGTCATATTGTGACTTAAACTGCTTCTATCGGTAAGGGTAAGCGACCTCGCACGAATAATTGAAACCCTTTTAACGCTAATTTCCCTGACATTATAATGCATCACTTGGTTTAACGTAGTCTACGTCAACCGGTCGTGTCTTGTACACAACCCCACTCATTTTTTTTTTTAATACCGATAGATGAGACATGTAACGGTACCTTCTGATGGTTCTATAATCGAAATCGCGTCACACCTCGATTTCCCAGGTCCCATAATAATGGCGCCCAGCCGCTCGCCTTTCTAATGCTTTTTCACCACCACGGTAGAAATAGCTCCATAGCCAGCGAAAAAAGTCACTGAATCGAAAAGAAGCAAACATGGTACGTATTCATTTTGCACAACTTGCAGAGTTGTGATATTTCAACAATTCAATGCGAAAGAGGGAATACATTTTTCATTGCAAGAATATCGAAACTGACGTGATGAAAATGAATCATCAACACAGTCTAAAGCTCCAGAACTACTATGTGTCATTCTTCATACCTGCACTAAAAACAATAAATGCTGCTGTGAGACAGCTTTTTTTGGAGCGTAGAACCCTGCGTCCACTGAGTTGAACTTTTGTGGTACACCTCTGTTTACTATACTAATTCGCATCTTAAAGCTAGATCACCATTTGGCCAAAAAGTGACCAGCCTAAGACGCGTCTCCAGCCAGGCAAAATTGGTTTGTAGAACCTACCACGCTCCAGAGTTATGCAGTCCAAATTTCTTTAGGCTGCATCTAGCTCGCTGTACGAGAAATTCAAAGTCTGCTCTTATGCATCAGCGCATCACATCTGCAAAGCAGAATCGTTCCTGAGGTTTCACGTTCCATGTTACAGAAACGACAGATATCATTCTGAACCCAGCCAATGTTTTTCAAATGATATCTACTCGGGCAATGTCCGGTTACTAGGCCAGTATAGGTACAAAGAACTCGCTTATTGAGCTCCGAGAAGCTTTTTACTGACGTTGTAACATTTGGAATTATAAACCTTTGCCTTGAGAACGACTTTGTGGTGACGATCCAACTGGTCACCACCCTTTGCTCTTCCCAAGATTTTCAATTCCATTTTTATGCGGCACGGTATGATATACCGCAGAATGGTTCTGGGCCAATAAACCGTGTACATTTGAACCTTGTTTAGCAAGCTCGTCTGCCCTTTCATTGCCTTCAATGCCACAGTGTCCCGGAACGCAGCATGGATCTACCGAGTTCTCTTGCTTTGCACTACATAATGAAAAAGAATACGTTTTCCCA
>JASCZW010004642.1:0-88565 GCA_034211315.2 Aedes japonicus | reverse complement strand
ATTTGCCGTCAACAGTACTGAAATCGGTTCTAGATGGCTGAGAAACCGATGTGACATTATTTGTAACGCACACACACACATATCACACACACACACATACACACACACACACATACATACACACAGACATGTGCTCAGTTCGTCGAGCTGAGTCAGAATGGTATATGACACTCGGCCCTGTGGATCTCGGATAAAAAGTCGAGTTTTCAAGCGATCTTAATACCCTTCTATTGATGTAAGAAGGGTAAAAAAGGGTAACATAATGAAATTTTGAACACTTATTTGGAAATTTTATAACTTTAATTTGGCGTTAACAAAGCTTCAATCCTGAGCTTCAATTTTGATTATCGATATGGATTCAAGATGCTTAAATAAGTACATATTCGTTGAAAATAGTAAATGGAGACTTTGTGTAATTTTCGAATATACTCGTTGCAGTTGAAAACCAGCCACTCGAGCCAATCGATGCTGCTCTAATTCTATACAGTAGCATAGTGTGGCTAGTCCGCTGTATGTGCTATACAACGCTCCAGATACGACACAATAGAATGCAAGCAGCATCGATTGGTGTGATTGGTCTTGTTCGGTTTTGCACTGCAACGAGTATATTGTCATCTCACAATTATGTGCTCTCAGGTATTGTTTTGGTCATATCTCCATGAAGAATTATCCAATCATAATGAAATTTTGACCAGTTATTTGGAAATATCATAGCTTTGATTTAGACTTCAACAAAACTAAAATCGGTACACAAATAGCTCAGTATGTAATCGGAGACTAAACTGTTTGATTACTATTATAATAGGCCTTCCAAGTACTGTTTTCGTTCATATCTTCGTAACGAAATGTCCGAATGAAAAAAAATCAATAGCGTTCTATGGGAATGTTGTAGCTTCCATTTGCCGTCAACAGAACTGAAATCGGTTCACAGATGGCTGAGAAACCGATGTGACATTATTTGTAACGCACACACACACATACACACACACACACATACATACATACACACAGACATGTGCTCAGTTCGTCGAGCTGAGTCGAATGGTATATGACACTCGGCCCTGTGGGCCTCGGATAAAAAGTCGAGTTTTCAAGCGATCTTAATACCCTTCTATTGATGTAAGAAGGGTAAAAAGGGTATGTGTTGTTAGTTTAACCCTTGGACCGGTTGTTTCTATCGGTTTTGCTTTCTGAGTGGAAACATTTCAAAGACAAACGGAGCTGTATCCTGTCGATTTATACGTAATTTTCTCTTGCATAACCTAAGATTAACTTCTTGTGCATAATGTTGCACTGAGAGTAACTCAACCAATTCTTGCCTAAAAAGGGGTTCAAACTTCTATCAGAATATGCTTCTTACCCGAGAAATACACATTTTGTGTTTTAGTTGCATGGATAAATCTCATGTTTGGTTCAAATGTCTGTTTCATTGGTTTGAGAGCCCTCCTTCCCCCTCTCCAGAGGGAAGGCATCTCGAACCACCTAAGAAAAAAAATTTGCCCAAAAACCCCCACATTCCAAAGTTGGTTCTATTTGAAGAACTCCAATTCCAAGAACTCGAGCTTTGCAGGAATTTGTGTTGCATTTGTATAGAAGTCTTTCCTTTTCAGGCGGGGAAGGTGCTTCGAACCATCATAAGAACCTTCTCCGGCCTCAATAACCCCTGCATAACATAACAGTAGGTATGATTCTCATGTTTGGTTGGCATGTGTGTCTAATGGTCCACCCCTTCCAGCGAGGGGAGGAGTCTCAAACCTCCATAGAAACATTTCTTAGTTCCGAAAATTCCCACATCCCAAATTTGGTTCCATTTGCTTGATTAGTTCTCGAGTTACACAGAAATGTGTGTTTCATTGGAGTGGAAGTACCCCTTTCAGATGCGGGAGGGGTCTCGAACCATCATAAGAACCTTCCCCGACTCCAAAAGTCCCTACATAAAAATAGTCATAGCTGTTGGGATAATTCTCATGTTTGTCTCAAATTCGTGTTTCATTTGTAGGAGAGCCCCTTCTTCCAAAGAGGAGGGGAGTCTGAAACCACCGTAGAAACATTTCTTGCCAACAAATACCTCCACATGCCATATTTGGATCCATTTGTTTGATTAGTTCTTGAGTTATGCAGAAAATCGTTTTTCATTTGCATGGGAGCCCCCCTTTCTAAAGACGGAAGGGATGTCGAACTATAATAAGATCCTTTCCCGGACCCAAAAACCCCTGCATACAAATTTGCATAGCGGTAGGGATAGTTTTCATGTTTGGTTTAAATTTGTGTTTCGTATGTATGGAAGCCCCCCAGAGTGAGGAGAGGTCTCAAATTGCCATAAAAACAATTCTTGCATTCAAAAACTCGCCAACATCAAATTTGGTTTCATTTGCATGGGGGCCCCCCATTTCTGGAGGTGGGAGGGGTCTTGAATTATCATAAGATGCTCTCCCGGACCTAAATACTCCTACATACAAATTAGCATAGCAGTAGGTATAATTCTCATGTTTGGCTTAAATTCATGTTTCATTTTTATGGGGGCCCCTTTTTTCAGAAGAAGGAGGGGCTTCAAACCACCATAAAAAACATTTCTTGCCTTCTAAAACTCACCCATACCAATTTTGGTTCCATTTGCTTGATTAGTTCTCGAGTTATGCAGGAATTTGTTTTTCATTTGCAAGGGCTCCCCCCTTTCTGGAGGCAGGAGGGGTCTCGAACTATAATAAGATTCCGGACCCAAGAACCACTGAATTCAAATTTGCAAAGCATTAGGCATAGTTCATAGGGGTTTGAAATCAACGAAGAACCATTTTTTTCCTCAAAAACCACCACATACTAAATTGGGTTCCATTTGCTTGATTAGTTCTCAAGTCATACAGAATATTGTATTTCATTTGTATGGGACCCCCTCTTTTAGAAAAGGGAGGGGTTTCAAATCACCATAGAACCAACTTTTGTCTTCAAAAACCACCACATGCTAAATTTCGTTCCGTTTGCTTGATTAGTTCCCGAGTTATGAAGAATATTGTGTTTTATTTATATGGGAGCCCCCCTTTTTATGACGGGGAGGGGTCTTAAACTATCATGGAAACATTTTCTGCTTCTACAAACTTCCACATGCTAAATTTGGTGTCCTTTGCTTAATTAGTTCTCAAGTTATGCAGAAATAAGTGTTTCATTTGTATGGGAGCCCCCCTTTTCAGAGAAGGGAGGGGTCTCTTTTTACCTTAAAAACCTTCCTCGGTCCCAAAAACTCCTGCATACAAAATTTCACTCCGATCGGTTCAGTAGTTTTCGAGCCTATTAGGTTCAGACAGACAGGCAGACAGACAGAAATTCATTTTTATATATATAGATTAGGGTGACTTTTAACATCCTGGGCTAGTTCGTCACCTTTCTTGTTGGATGAACTCCATGCTGTGCATCTAGGAATTGTGAAGATGAATAGTTTGGCCAGGTCGTACTTTTGGTGGCCTTCCCTGGACAAAGAAATCGAGGACATTGGTAGAAATGCGAGCTGTGCATCCAGCAACGACCTGAGCAAAGCGATCCGATTTCACCGTGGCGTTTAACCAACGCACCCTGTGATCGTGTACACGTTGATCATTTCACGTTTCAAGGTACAGATTTTCTGGTGCTACTGGGTAGTTTCAGTAAGTGGATCGAGGTGTTTTACGTACGTACCGTAACTTCGCGGGAAACGATCGAGAAGATTTGTGAGTTCGTTCGCAGATTCGGTTGCATCGGAACGCTGGTGTCTAACAATGGAGGAATAAAGCACTTACTGACTGCACCGTATAACCCATGCTGCAATGGTACTGCGAAGAATGCGGCGAATACTGCGAAGAACGTTTTTAAGCAGGCGTTGCGTTGAAGTTGTGCTTCAAGGAGTTGCGCATAACATGGCAGCGACTCGTGGTGGTTCTATGCAACCAAGGCTTTTCTCATCAAAGCAAGCATAACTGCTAATTCAACATTTTATATTCATTCCATTATCATCGTTCAATAAAGACAGAAGCAAATTTCCAAGCTATATTCTTTTAATATTTTACAGCACTCCCGTCTCCGTTGTCTGGCGTTTTGCCAACGTATTTTTTTGCCTTTTTTGTTTTTTCTCCGTTGGCCTCCATTTTGTTGGGTCACCCTCTAGAAAAAAACATTAAGAGTGGGAGAAGGGGGTTGAATATGGGCATTTTTTATGTGATGTACTTAATGGACGTCCCCAAGGTGTTAAATCTCCTATCTATGGGTTAATATATCTTCGTAAATAAGGGCAACATAAGACCACCTATGCAAAACAAAGACGTATCAAAACTTCATAAAACTTGAGTGATGCATTTAGCAACGTTAAAAACTGCAACGGAATTATTAGCATCGAAGTTAGCCATGAAAAATTTCAAATAAAATCTATTTCTTCTTTGCGCAATTCCTCCCAAGATAGAATTGGTCGGAAATCGATAGTTGACATCACTTTCCGTTTCCCCCTGCTAGTGGGAATCATGAACTGGTCTTTTATGGCTACACTTATAGCGACCATCAAGAGGTCCTGTATAGTATTTGTAAACGGGCGCAAGATACAAGGAGCCGAAGGTAAGTGCGTGAGTGGAAGACGAAGCAGTTTAACAAAACGCTTTTTGTTGAAGCCCTCAGAAGAGAAGGTCCGGTACTGAATTTGAGTTAGGAGGAATTAACGGCTGCGCTGGGGGGGACCATGCGACACAACCATGCCAAGCAAGATCGAGCCGAATTACAGACGTCGTACGGCATATTGGTGGAATCAGCTACTTCGCAACCTCCGTAAAAGATGCCTCAAAGCCAGAAAACGAATGCAAAGGTCTAAAATTGAACGTGAGAGAGAGAGAAGAAGGGAGAGCAGCGCTGCGGATAGCGAAAGTCGCACCCTGAAGAGAGAAATCAAGCTGAGCAGGAAGCCTTGAAGCACGCAATCACGGCTATGTCGCGATGCTGACGAAAATTCATGACGCATACAGGGTTGCGAAGGCCGAAACCGAGACCAGGGCCCTGTAGCATAATCAAAATCTTACTAATAATATTAGTCTTGTAACTTGTAACTTGTATATTTCTGTTGCATAAAAATTCTACAAGTACAAAACTACAAAGTCTAATATTACAAGCTAATTGAACTAATATTATTAGAAGAATTTACAAGCGTTCGTTGCATAAACAAAATATGACAACAAATTATTAGCTTTCATTTGTACTTTTTCTACAAGTGGAGAACTTCTTGTAACATAATTTACAAGTTCGGATTTGTTTTCAATTTGTTATTTGTAAAGCAGCAATGTACCGTTTCAACATTCTAAGTGACTCAGACGATGAAGAAAGTAGTTCGAGGGAAACACGGAGGTGTCGTAGGGTGAAATATTACGCTCCACGAATAAATTTCAGTTTCCAATATGCAGCTGATTATTACGAGTATTTCCGGATGACACCTGCAAAAGTGGAGCAAATACTTCGAGTAATCGACCCTGATATTCAGCTTACTAATCGTGGAGGAGCCCTGCAGCCTTTCCAACAACTGTGTGTTACATTGCACTGGCTGGGTCAAGGAAATCAGTATCACGGTACCGGACTTACTCATGGAATTCACAAATCACCTGTAGGAGGGACAATACAACGCGTGGTTTCTGCAATCAACAGAAGATTATTCCAGAGCACAGTTTGTTGGCCGTCCAACATTTCAGGTGTAGTGGAACAATTTTACAGAATGGCTAGGTTCCCCAGCGTGATAGGAGTAATAGATGGATCCTTGATTCCAATCGATGCACCTACAATAAAAGAAGAAGCGTTCGTTGACAGCAAGGGTTCTCACTCCATTATTTGCATGATGGTTTGTGGACCAAATTTGGAGTTCTTTTACGTCAGTGCTAATTGGCCTGGAAGTGTGCATGACGCTAGAGTGTTACGTAGAAGCAGTTTATTTCGGCGTATGGAGGAAAGCAATATTTTTCCCAATGGAGTCATATTAGGAGATTCGGCATATCCATTAAAAGTTTGGTTAATGAAACCACTGCACAACGATCCAACAAATGATGGTGAGCGTAATTATAACAGCAGACTGAAATCAACAAGACAAACAGTTGAGCGGGCACAGGAACTATTAAAAGAAAAGTTTCCGTGCCTCAACCATCTTAGAGTAAATCCTCATTTTGCAGGTCAAATATTTAAGTGTTGTGTGACATTGTGCAACATAGCGCGGCAAAATGAAGAGGATGAAATCGACTTAGAAAATATTCCTTTTCATAATGAGGAGATTGATTCTGGATTGAATGAAGTTAACACAGATGTTAATGCTCAAAGACGACAAATACAAATTATTCAATCAATGTGCTAAACAAAACCTTGAGAGTTTCTTATAATAATAATATATGTAATAATCGATATCAAAATTTGAAAAATACATGGACTTGACAATTTTGTGCACTATTTCTTTTTTTTTATTATCTATTCCCGCTGCAATTTTCTTTCTTACGCTTAAGGCAGTATTTATTTAGGAAAAACTGGATTATAAATAGAACAAACTAAATGTCATCAAACTCTTCGTCACTTTGACCATTATTTACAGAACAAGGTTGCGGCTTATCATTTTTGACTTATCCATATTCATTTGCCAATAGCTCTTTTTAGAAGCTCGATTTTAAAATATAATGTATGATGAACTTATGGTGCTTGAGTAGACCTACAACTTGGTCTAACAATACATAGCTCTATCTCTTATATCTGAGGAATAAGAGCGTATATTCGCAGTGATCTTCGCGATGATATTCGCGGTGAAGATCACGCGATTATCATCATGAAGATCACTGTGAATATACGCTCTCATGTCGAAGATATAGGAGTTAGAGCAATGTACTGTTAGACAAAGTTGTAGGTCTACTCATGCACTACAAGTTCATCATACATCATATTATCAAATCGACCCTCTGAAAGGAGATATTGGCAAATGAATATGCCTGAGTCAAAAATGATAAGCCGCAACCCTGTTACAGAACATGGTAAGAGATACTCAACATCAGTGGGTTCATCCAAATTCATCTCGCTTGCTTCTCGGATTCCCAAGTTCTCTGTAAACTTTGATCTCAAGCCAAACCATGCTTGAGCTCAAAATTATAAATTTTTAAGCTCAATAAATAACTTTCCTTTGACATTTTCTTTACTTCGAGTGCTTTCAACTCTCGCTCTTTCTCAAGAATGTCTATTGTCAGCTGCAATTTCAAACTGATTAGATCCGCATTTTCTGATAGACCATTGGTAGCTGATACTTCTGAAACATTGCGCTTTCTTTACTTAGAGCTAGGTTGGTGAACCTTATCGTCAGTGTGAGATTCAGGAACTTCTTTCGAGGCTTTTGATGTACTAGGCTGGATGACTTGTTGATAAAATTCCTCCTCCGCTGATTCCTCCAAACTTTCCGGAATTGCTAATCCTCCAACACTGGCGATTCTTTGCCGAGTATGCCGTAAACAAGGATATCAACATTGTTCGTCCTAGCCTCAGGTCCACCACCGGTACCTGTTCTTCTGGAATTGTCCCGTTTTTCCTAAATTTGAGACATCGGTTATGATTATTTTATAGTCAATCGAATTTAATACACACCATCGACATTTTTCGGACATTTGGCCACCAAACATCCCGGACGTACAAAGAGTCTTTGCCATTGGGCAATGCACCGATAGATTTAGCATATTCACCAATACTCGTCCACGCTTTGTTACGCTTTTCCTTCGTTAGCGTTGCTGAAAATGGTCCAAACAGCACCTCTTTTTGTTCTCGAATGCTATCTAAAACGCAAAGTTTTATTTTCCGCTGCTCCTCACGTTTATTGCCCTTTTTAGCAGACATTGTACAAACTTTCAGCGCTGCAACGTGCAGAATATAAACAATAACAATAACGTTTCGCGGTAAATTTTCTTCGATTTTTGACAGATGAATGAATCTATTCACTTGTAGTTCATGCGTTACTAATAATACAAGTGCTTGTATTATTAGTGAAATTGGGAGGTATTATGCTACGCAAAATATTAGTACTTGTAAATTTAGGACTTGCAACTTGTAACTTGTAGCTAATATTATTAGGTCGATTATGCTACAGGGTCCAGGTCAACTGCGTAGTATGTGCCGCAGAGAGGATTCCAAGAAATAGAGCGATTCCGGAAAGATCTAAAATCGCTCTACTACTCTGAATCAAGGGAAGGAAAAAAAGCGTGGACCTCCCGTACCAAACGCTTCCATGTAGAGTTAAACAGTTTGATAATTTGTACTTTATCGTTGGGAGCATAGATGCTAGAAAGATTCGTTTATGCTCCATTTTCCTGTGGGTTTGCACCAAAAGCCTGGCAATAATTGCCAAGGTTATAGCGCCTTATCTCGCGCAGAACATAAATAACACCTATCCTCCGGAACAATACTGTAAGGTGGTGCCGGCGGGGAAATTATGTGAAAGGGAGCCTAGGAAAGTGTTTTTAGTGGGTAGGCACACAAGTAAATTCCACACTGCGTCAAATCTATAACAGACTGGCATGAGCATGAACAACTTATCAGAACAGGTTAGGGAAATAACTATTAGCCTTATTCGGCGTGGAGTGTTAGCCGAGACGACTCGCCCGATGAAAGGTTCCATAGTTATACAGAACGAGATTAAATGATTTTAAAATCGAACCTCTGGTTCCAAAGGTATGGCCGGAACAAGTTCCGAAAATCCATGGGTTTTGGCAAAACAAAAGTTCTGCTCTGTGTTGATGCAATTTTAATCAATTTGCGTCAAGCAAACTTCGAAGCGATAAGAATTCGACCCCAGATCTCGTTGAGTAATGTTAAAATTTACCTGCCATTATTGGCCACGTTATTTAAAAACTAAAAGGGAATTTTCTTTCCATTAAACTAACTAAAATTTCTTAAATAAATTTATAATCCATCAGCTAAAAACCTTTTAAAAAATACTCACATCTACCAAGTCAAACGTTATTCGATATTATTTTCCTTTAGAATGATATCGGCCGCCTTGTCGGCTACGGCAATCACGACCGAATTCGGTGTTCCAGAAACCGGAGCCGGAAAAACACTGGCATCGACTACACGCAATCCGCTAACTCCGTTTACCCTGTAATTTCAAAATGAACTCAATCTCATGCCACATCAACACACTCTTCAAACCAAACTAACCTCAAATGACCATCCACGACAGCGTCGGAATGCGACCCAATAGCAGCTGTGCCTCCCGGATGATGCCCGGTCAAAGCCGAAATCCGTAGAATACACTCCAGATACCGATCGCTAGGCCGATTGGTGCGGAAATCCTCGTCATAAGGTCCAAAATTGGCACAACTTCTCACCCTAGGCCAGTGCAGTATTGCGCCCATCCTTCGGAACGGTTCACTTTCAACGGTTTTGGCAGCCAAACGAATTGCTTCACTCATACATTGGACGTCGAATCGATCTTTCAGGTAGTTTGGATTGATGAATGGCTGGGACTCTACCTTCCGATCGCGCAGGTAGACTGCTCCACGACTTTTCGGCTGATGGCAAGTGCTGAGAAATAGGAAACCTTCCTGACTCGTGTTGTGATGTAGAGGGAAGTATGCACGGAATGCATCCTGTTTCATGTTGGACACGTGTCGGAGAGCTTGCTCGTCAACGCTTCCCATTCCGAACAGGATCACTCCAAACTTTCCCCCATGTAGACTACCGATTCCGGCCACGGCGGTAGTAGCGAGAACTCCCGATCCTTTGGTCAAGTAGTTCCAAAGGGTTCGGGGATGGCATATTTTGTTCAGTGTTACGCTCGCACTGGCGTTGATCGACACGAACAGAGGAAGGTTCAGGTGATCGAAAAGGTTCTGACCGACGTTTGGTGAGTCATGGATCATGGGGATCCGGTGACGCTTCAGCTCGAGTGCTGGTCCGATTCCGGACAGCTTCAGAAGCTGCGGAGTCTGAAAAGCCCCAGCACTCAGGATCACTTCTTTGGTTGCTTGGATTTGGATCGAGTTGTTAAAAGCGGGAACTTTTATGGAGATGGCTGAAGCCCGATTATGCCGGTCGAAGACGACTTTTTCGACCATGGTGTCGGTTAGGATATGCAGATTGGATCGAGTAAAAGCCGGACGGAGATATTCGTGGTAACTGCTCCATCGTATGCCATTGCGAATGGTGTATCGGGCCGGGTTGAAATTGTATTCCGCTCCCAGATCGAGGGGAACATCCGTGAAGGCTTTGGTTAGGAGATTATCTTCGGTGCTGACGGATGTGATATGTAGTTTGGGGCTGTTCAACGGTGCCGATTGGTGTACTTCGGATGAAGCTTTGCTTGGGCAAAAGTTGATCGGTGGAGATTTCTCGATGTTTGATAGCATGGCTGGATATTGGTTTTGCTGAAAGGGGAAATCTCGAGTACTATTTCAAACAGACGTATCTGGTTTTGTAAACAAAGAGGGGAAGGTAAGATTCAAACGTTAAATGATTGAAACTCTTACCACTTTCATGCACACTAGGGCCACCAACACAAGGAATAACATTTCCCGAACATGATGGTGATGCTATTTTCCGTGAGGGTGCAGAGTTTTGAGAAATTTACGTTTGAATCTTACTACCTCTCTTTACTACAATGGAACAGTAGAAGTATTCTAAAAAATTTGGACGCTTTTAATTTTTTTTGTCTTGATTATCGAGATTTTCAGCCTCGGGCTAATTCATCTCCCGTCGTAGTCAGGTCAAACACCACTTTTTGGGCATTTTCGTAACTTCTCCGGGGGTGAGATTCGAACTCGTGACTTAGGTGTGAGAAGTATGGATGTTAACCAATACGCCGGGGTCGCCCCCCAATGGACGCTTTTAAGTTTTTAGTTCACAAATCGCATTGTGACGTATTTGCTCTCTGTGAAACATAGCTCTCTTCTGATAAAGATTTCTCTTTCCACCATTTTAACATTATTCGGCAGGATCGAGGAGACTCATATGGATGGGTGCTTTTGGGGATTAATAAGCTCCACTCCTTTTAAAGAATTGATCTCCCCTCGATGACAGGCCCTGAAGTAGTTACATGCCAAGTGACTATTCGAGGAGGCAAAAGTTTTAGTATAGCCAGCATATACCTGCCGCCGAATATGGCAATATTCCGCAAGGACCTTTCGACTATTTGCTTCGCAATGCCAGAGCCACGGTTGATCTTAGGAGATTTTAATTCTCACGGTACAGCCTGAGGGTCACCGTACAACGACAACCGTTCTGCATTGATACTAGACCTCATGGACTACTTCAATTTGACTATTTTGAATACTGGGGAAGTAACACGCGTGGCTCCGCCTCCAAACCCTGGAAGCAAATTAGACCTCTCAATCTGTTCGAATTCACTATCATTGGATTGCACGTGGAAAGTGATTCAAGATCCCCATGGTAGTGATCACCTGCCTATCAAAATTTCAATCACCAATGGTTCGTGTCAATCTTGCTCGATCGACATTGCGTACGACCTCACGAAATGCATAGACTGGGGTAAATTCGCTGAAGCGATCATCGATGGCGAGCAATCGGTCGAAGTCCTTCCTCCGTTGGAAGAGTATCGGTTTTTATCCGGGTTAATCCTCAAATGTGCGATCAACGCACAGCGCAGACCGGTACCAGGATCAACCATTCGCCGACGTTCGCCCACTCCGTGGTGGGACGACGAATGTACTGAAGTCTACCGTGAAAAATCCGTCGCGTTTAAAGCATATCGGAAGCGCGGTTCGCGAGATAACTACGAGCGGTACATTGTTCTTGAGCGTAAGTTTAAGAGCCTCGCCAAAGCCAAGAAACGCGGATATTGGCGTCACTTCGTCGAAGGGCTATCGCGTGAGACGTCGATGAGAACTCTTTGGACCGTCGGGAGAAGAATGCGAAATGCGTCGTCGGTGAATGAAGACAAGGAAAGCTCTTCCCGGTGGGTCTACGCGTTCGCTAAGAAAGTGTGCCCAGATTCGGTTCCGGTGCAACGAATTACTCGCGATACTCAAACCAATCGTAACGAATTGGATGCGCCCTTTTCTATGCTTGAATTCTCTCTTGCTCTTCTTTCATGCAATAATTCTGCGCCAGGAATGGATAAAATCAAGTTTAACTTGTTGAAAAACCTCCCAGACGTCGTAAAGAGGCGCTTGCTGAACTTATTTAATCAGTTCCTGGAGAGCAATATTGTTCCGGATGAATGGAGGCAGGTTAGAGTTACAGCTATACAAAACCCGGGAAAGCCGCGTCGGATTACAACTCTTATCGTCCAATTGCGATGTTGTCGTGTAGTACGGAAGCTGCTAGAGAAGATGATTCTCCATCGGCTCGACAAATGGATTGAATCTAATGGCTTTTCTATCTCATACTCAATTTGGTTTCCGCAGAGGCAAAGGAACGAGCGATTGTCTTGCGCTGCTTTCAACGGAAATACAGCTGGCCTATGCCCAAAATGAGCAAATGGGTTCAGTTTTCATGGACATTAAGGGGGCTTTTGATTCAGTTTGTGTAGACGTCCTTACAGACAAATTCCACGAGTGTGGCCTTTCACCATTACTAAACAACTATTTGTACAATTTGTTGTCTGGAGAAACATATGAGCTTTTCTCATGGGTTTTCGACAACTTCACGAATTAGCTACAGGTTCTCCCCCAGGGCTCTTGTTTAAGCCCCTTTTTTATAATTTTTATGTCAGAGCTATCGATAGCTGCCTCATGGAAAATTGCACGCTAAGACAGCTTGCGGATGACGCCGTTGTTTCAATTGTAGGACCAGGGGCGAACAACTTGCAGGGACCGTTGCAGGATACTCTAGACAATTTGTCTACCTGGGCTGTAAAGCTGGGTATCGAATTCTATCCGGAGAAAACTGAGTTAGTTGTTTTTTCTAGGAAGCGTGATCCAGCACAAATACCGCTTCAACTCATGGGTAAAACAATAACTCAAAGTTTGTCTGATAAATACCTAGGGGTCTGGTTCGATTCTAAATGCACTTGGGGAAAGCCCATTAAGTATCTGATTCAGAAATGCCAGCAGCGAATAAACTTCATGCGTACTATCACCGGAACATGGTGGGGAGCCCACCCGGAAGATCTGATAAAGCTGTACCGTACAACGATTCTGTCGATTCTCGAGTACGGTAGTTTCTGTTTTCAATCCGCCGCGAAAACTCATATTCTGAAGCTGCAGCGAATCCAGTACCGTTGTCTTCGTATCGCGTTAGGCTGCATGAACTCAACTCATACTATGAGTCTAGAGGTATTAGCAGGAGTTCTTCCTTTATCAGATCGTTTTGTGGAACTATCGTTCCGGTTCCTCATCCGCTGTGAGGTGTTAAATCCATTGGTAATTGAAAATTTTGAAAAGCTAATCGAACGAAATCCTCAAACTAAGTTCATGACACTGTACTATTGGTATATGACTCTGGAGGTGAGCCCTTCTTCGAATGTTCCTAATCGTGATTACTCCCAAGACTTCTCTAGTTCTACTGTAGTTTTTGATCTGACAATGAAGCAAGAAGCTCGCGGAATACCAGATCCACTCCGTTCGGAGTACATTCCATTAATTTTTGCAAGTAAGTTTGGCCATATCAGATGTGACAGGAAGTTTTACACCGACGGGTCAAAAACAAATGATTCCACTGGATTTGGTGTTTTTAACGAAATTCATAGCGCCTCCTTCAAACTACAAAATCCTTGCTCCGTATACGTCGCAGAGCTGGCGGCTATACACTATGCATTAGAGCAAATTGCCTCTCTTCCCTCTGATCAATTTTTCATTTTTACGGATAGTCTCAGCTCACTTCAGGCTACTCGTTCGATGAGGCCAGCAAAGCACTCACCGTATTTCGTTAGCAAAATACGATCTCTTTTGAGTGCTTTATCAATCAATTCCTACACCATCATCTTGGTATGGGTCCCTTCTCATTGCTCCATTCCGGGTAATGAGAAAGCGGACTCACTTGCCAAGGTGGGCGCTATGGCAGGCGATATTTATGATCGACAAATCGCCTTCAACGAATTTTTTGCTATTTTCCGTCAACAGGCCTTGATCAGCTGGCAACAAAATTGGGATGCAGGGGATTTGGGAAGATGGTTACGTTCTATTCTCCCACAGGTATCGAAAAAATCGTGGTTCAGAGGGTTGGATATTAGCCGGGATTTTATCAAGGTAATGTGTCGTCTAATGTCCAATCACTACTCACTAGGCTCGCATTTCTATCGAATAGGGCTCTCAGACACCAATGCGGCTGTGGTGCAGGTTATCAGGACATCAACCATGTTGTCTGGTATTGCCTCGATTTAGAAATTGCCAGATCTGATCTTTGCGCATCCCTACGGGCCCGAGGGAAACCAGAGAAGGAAGATATCAGAGATGTGCTGGAAAGCTGGACTTGGACTATATGGACTATATGACTAATTTACAAGTTCTTGAAACAAATAGATGTTTTCGTTTGATCCTCTCTTAGCTGTCGTTTTAACATGTCCACCTCGCCCCCTCCCCCGTAATACCGCTTCTGTTGTATCGTTACAGCTTAATGCAACGCAACATCTGCGCCAGACCAACAGCAACAATATCACATCTCCAATCTGCTGTTGAAAGCCAACGTTAAGATTCCTACTTCCCCATTCCTACCCGAATTATTGTAATCCCTAACCTCGACCAAGCCGCGAGTTTTTCGGCTTTCCAAAATTAACATAGTTTGTAAGTTATTGTCATTATAAAAATGAAAAAGAACTCGGCTCCGTTATGCCTATGGCACTTGAGCCTCACAAAAAAACGAATAAGTTAAAAAAAAAATATTTCTTTTTGTTTACAAAAATAGATACGTCTGTTTGGAAAAATACTTGCTTTTAGTAATTTCAAACGAACATAACTATCTATATATGTATATTTACCTCAAATATTTCATCCTCTTTCAGAACTGGGTGGCACGTATCGTCTGTCGTACCTTCTTCTTCCAGCACATGCCTCTCCAAGTAGGGCTTCATTTGTTCGTAGCCCCATTCGAAAGCACCCAACCTTTCCCACCGATCGAAATCCTCCCTAATCCCGGTGAAGTGCAACATATAATTGATTTGCCCCGATCCACCCAGTCCTCGGCCACGTGGTAGAAATTGTTGCTAAACAAACAAAATCATGGAGCTATGAATCGATAAAAATTCAGGAACACTTGGCAGACTTACATTATTGATTAGTCCGTGTGAGGAGTACTTTTGCGGCGTAGTTCGGAATGCCCAGTCGTACTTGGTTTGCTGCATAGCCGTGCTGAACAATGGGACGATCGATGCTGCTCCGAAAACGTCCCCAGCTTCCACCAGCAGAACGGACACATTCGAATTAGCTGAGAGACGATTCGCTAGGACACTACCAGCCGTTCCAGCTCCAACTGCAATGGAATTGTATTGGCTTAGGGTACTTTTAATGTCAAAGACTTTGACCTCACCTATTATGAAATCATACGAGACGTTCTGTAACATGCCGAGGTCCTGAACCTTGAAGGGAATATACTCGATCCCAAGCCTTATCCAAACAAGGTACAGGATTATTGTAGAAACCCCTACTAGGGTTACTAAAGCCAACAGAAATTTCTTGAGAAATCCCATGATCAATAAGGAAACAAAACCAACGTCCACCGAGCTAAAATTATAACTGAAATATGATTTAGGTTCAGAAACTAGACTGAAAACTCGCCAACCAGTAGTTTCGTCCATGAAATATGTAAAATATTGCTTCAAACAGCTACTATGGATCGACATATTATATTGCACGCCTTCTTTACTTTTCCTCCCTTACTTTAATCCTATTAGGAAACATCGCCAACGATGAACATTGAACAAAATCGAAGCGCATATTGTACTTAGAATTCGCTACCTCCAATCGATTACGTCAGAAGACTTTCTTTCCATTAAACAACAAAAACCGGTTCGCTCCTGAATCATTCTTCATTCCGTTCAAAATAGAGAAACTCAAAACTTAAACTTACGCGCCCAACCTTACCGAACTAACTCCTCACACACTGTTGCCTTACGCCTTCATCATCTCGGCGTCCTCGAGCTGACCGGCGGATTCCTCCAGCTGTTTCTCCAACTGGCGGGCATCGACGTATTCGATCTCCTCTTCGTCCTCTTCCACATCCATCAGCAGCGCAGACCGCTGTGCCTCCTCCTTGGCGCGGCGTTCCTTCAGCCCAACGGCCGGCGACCGAATCAGAGCAATGTTCTTCTGCACGTCCACGATGTCGGTGTGAATATCGTGATCGCGTGCTTTCCGCAGCCGTTCCATGACAAAGTGCCTCTCGCGACGTTCCCTAATCTCGGTGATTTTCTTGATAGCATCGATGGTTTTGTTCCACAGTTCCCGGTTGTATTTGACTGGGACATTGCGACGCTTCTCGAACTCAAATGCCGGATCGATGGTGAGTTCCTTGCCATTGGTCTTGCGGTAGACTTTGGTCCAGCGGATTTTCCTCGGGTTCTTCTTTTTGTTGAACGCCCGGCGGCACTTGGAACGGCAGAATCTGAAAACCTGAGACAGGAAAACAAAAACACAGACGGGAAAAGGTTTGAGGTTAGTTTGCAGGGGTTGATACGAAGAAAGCCACAATCGAACCTACCTTGCAGTCATTTCGGACGAAAACCATTCCGTGGCCGGGGAAGATTTTGCTGGAGCAAAAGTAGCAGGTTTCTATTCTCATTTTGGACCGATTTATGCAGGAATTTCACGAAAAACGGTGTCTTTTTACGGAACACCAAACTGGCACACGCGTGCAGTAAATAAATAAAGGAGCTGTCAATGGAGGCAGTGTTGCCATTAGGGTGGTGATGATTTTAAATTTGGCTGAACTTGTATAAATTGCTGTCAGCGCCGAGGTTGTATAAAATACATTTGTGAGCACCACAGATAACCAGATATAACTCACTGAACTCAAAATCATTCCAAGATCGTCTAAAAAGTTAATCGATTGCGCCCTTTAACGAAAGGCATTCAGAAATTTAATGATTGTGTTATTGTGCTTGTGATTGAGATTCATATGACGATAATCCATGTTTCACATGACAACCAATCACATTTTTTATGTTTGTTTCAAACCTACACACAAAAAATAAATCTTGTTTTATTATAAGTTTTGCACTTCCCGCATAATGAAAAACAATTTGCTATATAGTCAAAACTATATTTCGAATGTAAGATATATTATAACATTTTATTTTATTGTTATCAAATAGTATAATCTCCTTTTTACCATACAACCTTCCACATTAACACATGTTGTTAATGCATGCCATTTTGAAAAGTTTTTTATTGTCTGCACTCGGTCTGGATTAAATACCAGCTTTTTGACATAGAGTACAGCAAAAAATTTTTTCGTGAAAATTTCCATTTTCTTTATTGTAACCTAACTTAACCGCCTATTCAGCATATTGTTATTTGGCCTTCTACCATCTGACATATTGTTAAAACTATATAGGGGATTGTTAGTTTATATCCGTGAGGTATGAGATGTTTTGGGAATGTGTGATCTTCCCTACATGCAAGCGATTTACGAATTCCTTTGTTTGTCTGATCTAAGAGTGTAACGTCATCACGCCCCTTCCTTCCACTCTAGTAAATTCCCTGCCATTGTGGCCCAGTTATATTATCCTTTTGTTTCCGTGCTACTTCACACAAAATATAAATCTTGTTTTATTGAAAGTTTTGAGCTTTACTTCTGAAAAGCGTTTATTTTTCATTAAAATGAAAGTAAAATTATCTACAACAAAAGTTCTTCGTTTGATTTGAAAGTGTTATGATTCGGTTCGGTGTGTAAATTTAAAAGTGGTTTCTTTTACTATGAAAATTGTAGAATTGTCAAATCAACCAACACAAAGCTAGTCATCGTCGTCATTGTCATTTTCAATTTTGAAATGTTGTTGTCTGCGAACGCATCTACTGCGTGCTTTGTTGCTCCCGTCCGCTTTCGTACGCCTTTGGTGAAAATTGCGAGGAGAATGTTTTTTCGTGTTCGTTTTTTTGTAAAAAAGTACGTCGGCTGTTTTCGATTCAAATTGTGAGTAATTCTATTCATTCTATTATTTCCAGGCGAAGGGTGATAACAGAATCCGATAGAATATGCTGGAACATTGGCGGAATTCGTTCGAGATATGGGAGCACATTCAGAGGATGGATGCGTGAGGATGGACGAAGAAAGAATTGGTCATACATACTACCTGCGGTGAGGCATGTTGTAAAAATGTGAAATATTCATCTTAAAAAAAACTTTTGTATGTATAATATGTATAATGTATGTATAATATGTATAATATAACAACAATTTTTATTTTGCAATAAAAATAATTTGCTTCCATGCTACGCTTTTAGGTAGAAAATTCAACACTTTATCCGAAAAATAAACCTCTTGATGTAAAAACTATTTTCTATATCAATGCAAATGGCATATTTTTATTTTTATTACACGACACTTTCTCGTTGATAGTTTATTTTGGAATATAAATTATTTGCTTTCCTTTTCAACGATGCCACGGTTTCGATTTGACAGTTCTACAATTCGTTTTGAAAGTTTCAACTTTTAAATGTACCAAGCAGGAAAATTTTGATTTGACAATTTGAACGTTTTTGTTGTGAAACCAAATCGCTTTCTACGAAAAAGAACCAACGCAACTTTTCAAAATTAGCAATGGTTTTTTTAATTCTAACAATCATTATTCTTTGTGTGTTGTACCTGCCCAGCAAACTGTGGTCACCCACTGGCGAAAAAGAACGAAGTTCATTCAAAACCCTCATGAACCAATTTAGTCACAAGGAATCGATTTGAATTTCACACTTGGACCTTATGAAACGTGTTGAGCTGTGTCCTAATCTAGAAGCTTGTTTTAGATACGATAGTTGTATGATTATCATTACAGTTTTTAACAAAAACTGCACCTTATAAAAAACTCTTCCGCATTTCAGTACCTTTCGGTACTAGTATCTTTGTTTTTGTTTTGATTCACTATGTTATAGACGAATCCAACTTGAAAAAAGAGTAAGACACCAACAGACACCGAGTAAATCTGACAGAAAATTTTAAAAAGCTTCTAGCAAATTCAAATGAATGAAAATTTCAGAAATTTTCGAGAGATATGGATGTAATGTCGGTCTATAAGCAACAAATTTGGTCTGTATATGTATTTTTTTTTGTCTTCTGATGTTTTAAGGCACATTTAAGATATTGTTCGCTGTATTTGCTGCTCAATGCAAAATCTCGCAAAAAAAAACTGCTTTGGAACATTTAAGTGATTTTCACATATATTGTATAGGCTATTCGGTTTCACGGTTTTCCGAACCCCTCTCTATTACTGCGTTACATAATTAATGGACCTTCCCTTACGTTATTAATCCAACAGGCCATAATTGAGAACATAGAAAAAATATGTCCCTAACACTAAGGTTTCTTAAATCTAGGGTTTTTTTTTCATTAGGGCGAATCTGCAATTGAGAGATTCTCTTCGGGCTCGCTCTCTTTCATTCATAAACCAATAACCTTAACGT
Source organism: Aedes japonicus (assembly GCA_034211315.2). Taxonomy (NCBI): domain Eukaryota; kingdom Metazoa; phylum Arthropoda; class Insecta; order Diptera; family Culicidae; genus Aedes; species Aedes japonicus. Next base: position 69,051 of record JASCZW010004642.1, on the reverse strand, counting down.
TTTTCATTCTACTATTTGTAGAGTAGGCTAGCCAGCACTGTTGTGTTTCGATCTGTACTGAATAATGTCTCGTAAGTTTTACAATGGCGCTGTAATGAATGAAAGAGAGCGAGCCCGGAGAGAATCTCTCAATTGTAGATTCGCCCTAATGAAAAAAAAAAAACCCTAGAAATCATTGTCGGTTTATTTATAATCACCTTTCCCTTTCTGGCACATGCAGACATCTAAATGGCACTGTAGTGTTCGTTTGTTTTTTTTCCATGTCGAGTATCTTCATCACTGCTACCAATTTTTAGATCTATTGTGATATATCCCATTTGTTTATCGCCATTGTTTGACTTAAAGTCCGTGCTTAAAGCCATACTCAGGGCGGCATAACACACCGAAGACAGTGTATTACCGTACTGGGGTGTATTCTCCAGATCTCAGTGGGTTCTAGTAGCCCTTTGCTGAAAAAATAAATCTTTTGTTGGAGACTACCGGACAGTGGCATAAAAAGTGTTCCGAGTCTTCTCCATCCATGTCACAAAATCGACATGAATCATCTTGAAGTTCTCCTATCAGCTTCAAATGATACCGGCTCGGACAGTGACCAGTTATAAGGCCTTTGTATAAGTTTAAATTTTGTTTAGTAATATCAAGTAATTTGTAATTCATTGACCTGAAGTGATGAACCGCTTTGATTGCCTAGCTATAAAAGTGTTGTTCCAGTTTGCCTCCACTTTCAAGCATTCCCAGGTATTCATCTCCATTCTAAGTGAAGAAACACATAAACGACAAAAAGGTTCAGGTCCTACGAACTGATGAAACGATCCGAGTCTTGCTAGTTCACCAGCTCTCTCGTTTCCATCAATTCCACAATGGCCAAGAACCCAGTACAAACTGACTTGATTACTACAAGACAACTTTTGGAGTTATTGAACACATTCCCAAGCATATAACCCAAACATAAACATAAAGGGTGTATTCGATAAAAATGGCACACACATATATACTCATCAAAATTAAACTGATTATCGGATTTTCTTGAAATTTTAAGGGAATGAAGAACTACTAATGAGTTTTGATTTACAACATTTGTTTTATTCAATTTCGTCTCCCATCCCGAATGCCCGCACCTTCCTTTTCACTCCACCCATCAAATTTTGTACAACCGATTTTCCCAGTGTTTTTGTTGTTTTTACACAAATTTTCTTCAATTCTAGCTCTGTTTTGATAGTTTTGGGATGTTTGCGAAGTTCCGTTTTCATAATTGCCCAGAATTTTTCAATTGGACGAAGTTCCGGTGAATTTGGTGGGTTAATATCCTTTGGCACAAAATTGACTCCGTTGGCTCGGTACCACTCCAATACGTTTCGAGCGTAGTGGCAGGATGCTAGATCATGCCAAAACAGAGTTGCTCCTTTGTGCTTCTTAATGAATGGCAAGAGACGCTTCTTAAGGCACTCTTCCGTGTAAATCGCACCGTTTATTGTTCCGGAAGTGATGAAGGGAGCACTTATTTCACCACATCCGCAAATCGCCTGCCAGATTAGAAACTTCTTTGCAGATTTCGATAGTTTCTTCTTTCGAACATCCTCCGGAACATCGAAATTCGACTTGGCAACGAAATATTCTTGCCCAGGAAGTTGACGGAAGTCGGCCTTGACGTATGTTTCGTCATCCATCACGATGCAACCGGATTTGGTGAGCAGCTTCGTGTAAAGTTTCCGGGCGCGGGTTTTCGCAGTGATGTTTTGTTTTTCATTCCGGTTTGGGGCTTTTTGCACTTTGTAAACATGTAACCCAGCACGCTTCATGGTTTTCTGCACAAAACCGACTGACACCTTAGACTTTTTAGCGACATCTCGAATTGACATGTTTGGACGATTCTTGAATTGTTGTACGACTTTCCTGGCCATTTTTCCTGGCACTTGGATCACTTTTACGACCACTCCCTTCCTTCCTTTGGACACTCAGGCGCTCCTTGAAGGTTCTTATTACACGAGACACAGTTGTATTTGCAATTCCAAGCCTTTTAGCAATCCACCGGTGGGAGGCCTCTGGATTTTGATTGTGAGTGCACAAAATTTTCTCACGGACAATTTCTTGTTTCGACGACATGACTGGAACTATGAAACTTGGCAGATGTAAATAATACACTATGGATAAGATCTACTCAAATTTCTAGGTTTTTTACTTATACAATTCAAAAGTTACAGAAGATTTTCTGTGTGCCATTTTTATCGAATACACCCTTTATAACAGAGCATTCGAGAATTTCAGCTCGAAGTACAGTTGGTCACTTACCCATTGAACTTAAAATTTTAATACCTGGGCCAATTATACCTGCTCCCACTTGATTGTTCATTTTGAACCGTCTCTATACAATACAATACAATACAATCGATCCTTGACGGAGGTTTGGATAACCTCTTTCCAACGAATCAAGTCCAGGATCAATAACATGAGACGAACAGTCAAAGTTGTATTGTTCAGTTTGTGCGATTCGGGTCAGTGTCATCTTCGCTGATTGAATCTCATCAGGAATCAGAGTAATTGAACATTTTCTATCGTTAGGGTTGCGACAGTTGTATGCAAAACGCGGACAGTAAGCGACGATTTGAAATAGTGCCGGCAACGTAGATCTCAAACTGAACAGCTCGTTGGGTGGTTCTGCGACGGTGACATAGGGAGAGACATACGTATTTCCAACTGTTCTTTAGAAAAGTTGTACGCAACCGAATTGGGCCAGTCAATTTCATTATTACTTAACCACGAAGTTCCTTATTTCCACAGCTGGCTGAGCAAAAAATCATCCAAAGCCATTCCGCGCGATCAAATCTGCTGGATTTTCGAAAGAAAATGCGCTGCAATCCGGTATCATCGGTGTGTACCCATACCACAGAGAACAGACATCCAAGCTAGAGTACCCTCCGTGTGTAAATTTCTGAAACTGCCATTTTAAAATTACAGTGTGTTTCCGTTAGTTTTGGTGATTCGTATGTTAATGGCGCCACTTGCACGCCTTGAGATAAGATAGGCTGTCAATTTTAGTTTGGTGAAACCAAGACTAGGCGGCGCTGATTTTCCAACGGTTTGCTTTTGAAAATTTACACAGTAAATTGAGAAAAAAATGTTCGAGCCTGGATGTCTATTCTCTGTGCCCATACCTGTTGGTACATTTTCTCTGCGTCGGGAACAAGCGCCACTTCATGCTTACGAAACCGTAGAAGCAGATTGAGGAGCTCGCCCTGTATTATGGGGCCCTTTAGGAGTACATCGTTTAAAGAATAACCGCTTTCAGTGTTGGCCGTGACCGAATCATCGACAACAGCACGCACCTTAGTCGTTGTGCTTGATTCTGTAAGCACCGCATGGTGAGGCAAGTAACAAACCTTCTTTCCACTCTCTTTTGCTGTCTCATACCGACGTTCCTCCTCATTGACCTCTCGCATGTGCCCGAGATCCAAATACTCTTGTATGAATGCGTTGTACTTCAAACGCATCTCCAGATTCCGTTCAAGCCGTTTTTCCATTCTCCATCGCGTTAGTGCCATCGCTCGAGAGTCACCCAGAATTTGTTTGAAATTTACGTGCTTCGGTAGACGTACAACGTACCGACCTTCCTCTGTACGGCTTAATGTTTCAAGAAAAGGATCCCCGCAGTCCTGTTCTTTCTGTGATCTAGCCACTCTATCTTCATAACTCTCGATCTCCCAAAATTCCTGTAGCTTTGCCTCCAAGCTACCCGATGTGGCCACTAAGCAACAGTTAACCACCTTGTTCTGTGCTTCCGATGCCTTCCCCGTGAGTATCCAACCGAATTCTGAGTTGATCAACATTGGCAACCCTGTTCCTAACGCGATTCGGTCAATTTCCCTCTCGAATAAGAACCGATAAAAGTGCTCCGCTATGTTAGTTAATACCGTCTTCTCATTCCGTTTGTTTTCCAATTTACCAGCTGCTCAAAGGAAAGCATGGAAAGATCAGCGAATTATGCCTTTTCCCAGTGGAACTTTGAATTGAAATAGCGTACCCAGTGTCCAGACTTCAAGCAATTGCTGCACAACCGTTTGCTATTCACGAACTGACTGCTACTTGTCCTTCAGGGTCATCTCCGTAAACTTGCAACAGTGGCCCAAGAAATACAGATCTTCACTACAACAGCAGGCTGAACTAGTCCTATCACTGTCGGTTACGGAATGAATAGTTACCTTCTGACGTCTAAACTCTACCTTCGGCGAACTGCCACACGATACCGCCTCCTGAACCCTTGTCCGTTTCTCCAGAAAATTCACCAGACTCGTGAAAGTGGAGTCGTTTGTTGATGCTGCGTGATCTTCCACTAGTTGAAGCGTCTTCATGTCCAGTTTAGAGGACATCCATTGCACTATCATAGCTCCCCAATGCTCGGGTTTCTCCCCTAACTGCTTAAGAATCTTAAACCGCTGGTCAAATTCATCTACCAGGGCATGAATTGCTGATGACGACTCTTTTTCCACTTTTGGGTACGCCTGAAGATGTTAGAAGATACTCATTGGAATATCGCTTTGTGATTGTATCCCAAGCGATCGGATAATTTTCTGAAACTTCTAAACGTCGCTAAGTTCTCTGGAATCATGGATTAGCGACACGTATGTTGACCTAAACGACAACCACCCGCTATAGTCGCCATTGATCTCCGATATCTATGGTGTGTGTTGCTACTGCAAGACCATTCCTTGCAGTCGTAATGTTCAAATCAGGAGCTGTCACGGTTGTTGGAAGTTTCTGCAGCAAAGCTGCCCTTAGTGGATAGTACAGTTTTTCAAATTCCTCATATGCTTCGTTGTAGTCCTCCTCATAGACGCCTTTTCATCCAACCCAGCAAGGTCTTTCCTCAAATTCATCGAATTTTGTCTCATTTTTATCCAGTCTCGCCTGAACTTCCCCCGTGTGAATATCTGGATTGAAAATTCCCAAAAATTGAACGTGCCATTGCAAAGAAGCGACGACCCGTTTCTGCTATTCGACCAATTCTTTGATTTTCGTCATTTCTCACGGCCACTACCAGAACAGAAAGTCGAAGTACAAACAATGATGATAGGGAAAGAGGATAAAAAAACAACTAAAGCTTGCTTCAGATAGAATTGGAACAAAAACAATTGCCTGTATTTCAGTTATTTATTATTGAATTCAAGATCTTTTTTTATACAAATGTAGCGTTTTCTTCATACTTTTAAGAAAAAATACGGATAAAATTATTCGTTACGGTTTCGAAGGAATTCTCGAATTTTTCCTGTAACACGGCTCATTAGGCGGCGCACACCTTCTTCGTCCATCGTTTTAGCTATCTTATTCCACCAGGTCTTCATCTGATTGATGTCTTTGACAACCTTTCCCTTTGCCTTGAGTCTCCTTTTCATGATTGCCCAGTATTTCTCAATAGGGCGGAACTGGGGGCAGTTGGGTGGGTTAAGGATTTTCGGAACAACCTGGACCCCTTTCTCTGCATACCATTCTTGAACGACTTTGCTGTAATGACAGCTTGCCAAATCTGGCCAAAACATCCCGTAGGTCGTGGGATCGAATGAACGGCAAAATTCGTTTTTGGAGACACTCTTTTTTGGTATAGTTCCGACGTCATTGTCTTATTCGTAACGAAAACTTTCGTTTTTTTGCCACAGCTGCAAATGCCCTGCCAAATCATGAATTTTCGTGCAAATTTGTCGGCAAAAACAAATTTAAATTTGGCTGGAACATCCCCCCGAGCCGTTGCCAAGTAAAATTTTTGACCTGGGATTTGCCCGAAGTCAGCCTTGACATAGGTTTCATCGTCCATCAGAAGACACCCGTCGAACTTGGTCAGCACCTGGTCGTATAGCTTCCGAGCACGGATTTTGGCCACACTATTCTGTTTTATGGTCCGATTTGGCTGTTTGCTAGCTCGATACGACTTGATTCCTTCCCGGAGTCGAGTTCTCCTCACGGTACTATGGGCAGCACCGAATTTTCTGGCCAAATCACGGTCCGACAGATTGGGATTCCTCTTAATCGTCTTCAAAATCTTACCACGCAGTTTCCGGTCGACAGTTCCACTCCGACGATTGGCTTGAGGCTTCCGAATCGTCGTCAGTGTTTCCTTATACCGTTTGATAACGCGCCATACGGTACTTCTGGGCAATTTCAGCTGTTTAGCTAGCCTAGATGCAGACCACAATAGATTTTCCAAATAACTGTGCACAATTTTTTCCCTTCTTTCGGCTTCCATGTTGATTGTTTACAAAGTACATTCGATTTGCGGAATGTCAAAAATACATACGTGAAGGTGAAAATTCCCGACACGTGGGTGCCAAGAACTTCCAAATCCGTCCACCAGGAGCGCCACAATATGAGCAAAAGTTTGTTCCAATTATAAATGAAGCAAGCCTTAATAAGCACTGCAAGTCACCAAGTGGGGCTGTTTGACTCACCTGAGGCCTATCAACAAGAGGCTTTAAATTAAAAAAAAACTCCTAATCTCTTATCTCCAACTATCGACACCTGCAGTCGGTATATTAATGCTATCCAAGTGTCATGCGGCTCCTATATGCAGCTTACACAACAATGTAATTCCGAATAGTACAACGTCACCAATAGCAGTTGTATCCAGAGAACATGGAACGAACAAAATCTCAAAAGCATCAGCAAGTTTTTGTGATACAGCTGGAAAGCCACTTATCTGTGGCCTGCTATCTGCGAAAGTTCCTACACGCAAAAAAAAACGCAGTAGAAACTACCATTTTGAGGGTTAAGTTAAGCGCAAACCTCAACAATTTTCAGCTGACTATAAATGCGTTTGATTTTACCATGCATGCGATTAGACCAACCATGGGGCGGATGATATCAATATGAGGTCTGTCAAATTTACCACAAATTTTGAAGGTTTTACCATAAACGTATTAAATTTGACTGAAATTTTATGGTAGATTTAAAGAAAGGCATAGTCAGGTAAAATGGTAGTTTTTACTACAAGATTTTTTTCTGTGTACTTGATTCCACAATACAGTGTAGTACCTGGGACAGACATACAACGTACAGCGTTGTACGAACTGTCAAATACTTTAATCCAGTACAGAAAAACACGTACTAGACTAAAGGAGTACAACGCTGTACGTTGTATGTCTGTACCAGGTATAGTCTAATGCCTGGTACAGACATACAACGTACAGCGTTGTACTCCTTTAGTCTAGTACGTGTTTTTTGGTACTGGCATTGGCGTAACTACTGGGGGTGCCTAGGGGGCCAGGCCCCCTCCAGAATTCTGTAGGCCCCCCCCAGGATTTTTCGCTAATATATTTCTAATTTGAAATGAAACACCAATCTTTACGGAATTGTAGGGTTTTTTCCCGGTTTAAATTTTTTAAATACTTTGCTCCCTTCAGAAATAGTTTATAACTATTTCTGAAGAGTAAAGTACGCATACCCTTTTCCTTACACTTTTCACTTACCCCACGGTGCCTTAAAGCATGAAAAGTTGGTACATATATCAAGAAAACCATTGTTAACGACAATAAGATCCATGAGAACTCCGATATATCAACATTACATCACTTCGCTTGAGAGTTTGCTTATGTTAAAATTGGAAATATCTTCTCAACATCATGGTATCCCAGTAGTGAACAGCAAATTTTTGCTAGAGCCAATAATGTGAAGAGAAAGTATCGATAGGTCCGAGAGAGCTCGGCAGGTTATGAAATTGAATAGAAGTAGTTTGAATTTGAGCGTAGGGCTTTTGTGAAGCAGTATTTCGGTCAAGGCAGAAACGGATCCGCTGCATTGAGTGGCAAAAATGTATGCGCTTGATCATGCTCAAATACCACCAAAGGCACAGAATGGTTCTAACGATGTGAAATCTCTATTTTTACACTCCCTAAAGAACACATGTGATGGAAACCAATTTCCAATTTCAGGTTTTTGAAAACACAACTTCTAGAATTCACGATATTATTTTCTCTCGTACGAACAATTTAGTAAAGTATAGACTCCCCAGGTTGATTAAAAGTTTCGAAGCTCACGAATGTCGATAAGCAAAATATGGAGATAGAAGTTTATTCATTAACGATAATTAACGTACTAATGGGAAAAAATCATCATGTGAAATTCTTATTTCGAAAATCTCGCCTTCTTGTGCGCGCGCCCACTTTTGCTAGAGAGTCCGCCTTCTCATTGCCTAAAATTGAGCAATGTGAGGGGACCCATACAAAGGTAATTTTACATGATCTTGCCTCACTGTTTTCATCAACCAGAGGGCCTCAATAGAACCGAGAAGATGAAATAATGGTCTATGGGCATGTCGGAAATAATCTCCAATGAGAAATTGATTGCTGTCAGCTCGCAACATATACGGAACAAGGTTCCTGAAGTTTCCGGAAGGCGATGAGTATTCATTGTAAACACCGAAACCAGTGGATCCATCAATGCGGGACCCATCAGTAAAAACTCTTCTATTGCAATTGACATGTTGGTACTTTTCAATAAAAATATGGGGAATTAAAATAGGTTGAAGTTAATCTGGAGCTCCTTGAATAGCCTGCTTCATAATCATAATCAATAGAGGAACAGTGATGAGTCAAGCGTACACTAGGAGAATAATAGCAACGAAGACTAATATATAAACTGATTCATGATGCTAACTAAAAACTGATAAAAATTCAGAAGGGAGTAACTTGCGATTTCCGGCAGTTCAGATACTTTGTGTCTTTTTTGTTTATTTAATAGGTAATCGACAATATTGTAGGACATCTGGACAAGATGATCAAAAACATGCCGTTTGATGAGTCAATTGACTCGTTATCGCGTTTAGATAAGACAAATTGGCAGGAGTTTGTAGCAGAGCTCGAAAAAATTGACACCCGTCGTGAACGATGAGTAAAAAAATATTCAGTAGGTACAATTTTCGCTCTCTTCATTTCGTTCTATCAGTCACGCAATATATTCGTGTTTACTATTTTGCTATGCTCAGTCATTCCGTTGTCTTCGTGTTCTACACAACTCATTCACACTATAGCATAGCACACGTCTATTCAAGCCTCAAGAGATTTTGGTTGCTTGACTGAATGTTCTTGTAACCAGTCATTCATTTTCGCGTTCGTGAGTGATTTTTTTTTGCCACAGGATTTCAAGTATTCCCGAACATGGCTGATGGCAAAGGAAGCCAAAAGGCCAAATGGCCGAAATCGCTACAGAGTTTGTGGGGCATTTGTTCGAGAAAAGGCATTTGCAGGATCGATTCGAGAAGTTTTGGTTTTTTCCACTTCATTGATTCTCCAAATGAATGACTGTTCTTTCGTCTTCACGGTAGAACGTTGAAATTGAATGAGTTGTTTGCACTTACGTACATTCACTGCTTTCTGGAACGAATGAATGATCAAAGTAAAGCAACACAAAACAAGTTGACTCATCTTGCACAAGAGATTCATGAAGGCAAATTTGTGTTTACTTCATGTTCGCTAGGAACAGTGCGTGATGACTAATATTTTGACTCAGTCAGGGTTCAATTTGAGAATTGAGTATGATATTTTTAAGCTCTGGTTTATAGACCATTATTCAGATGCTCTAAATATAAAACAACAAAACTCACCAGCATAAGCAACTGTCGTTCGAAATTTTTGCGCCATAAAAAGTTAAATATAACTTGGGAAACCTTGCGAGCGGAATTTAAAGTTGATATTACACCAAATTTAACTATTGGTTGCTCCAGGTGTTAACTTCCATTTCCATAAGCTCAGCTGGATAACATGACTGAGAAGTATCATGACGCTGAACCGATTTTCAAATCTGGCTAATTTAAGCATTGGGAACGGAGTTGTGAAGGAATCAGACCGACACAATTTTAAAGACTTAAAACGCGTTATCCAAACCAATCTAAATTTTGATATAAATTTAAAATGTTCATTGACTTAATGTTGTTCTTTGAGTTTTTAAGATTTTTAGTTCAAACTTGACTCTATATAGAATCAGGTCTATTCTCCGCCTCGGATGAGTTGAGACTTCACAACAGAATCGAGTAGGGTGACTACAGTGACCTCGTGTGAGTCCATTCTTTATTTGATCCACTCGGAACAATACGAGGTATATATTCACCACACTCGATTTTTTTAAGGCATCTCGACTCACCGAGGCGCAAAATAGACCTAATAATTCGATTAAATCTGTTTTGATTTATCAATTAAAATAACCTGTCCCCAACAATTACGCTACTTTCGCCGCTCTTTCCAATATTCCTATAAACGAAAAAAAACCTTCAGACAGGCCCCCTCCAGACTAATTGTCTAGTTCCGCCAATGGGTACTGGATTAAAGTATTTGACAGTTCGTACAACGGTCAGCGTTGTATGTCTGTCCCAGGCATAAAGGTGAGCGAACCGCATATCTGGATCAACAATAGAAAAGGGCCTATCAACATTTGTAAACAAACACTTCTGAGCCTATTTCCTCGCAAAGCGTAGGCCACCCACGCAAACCAATACCATCACCATGTAGGGGAAAGTTTCCCCTACACGATGATTCTGTAGGTTTGCGTGTGTAGCTAACGGCTTCCGAGAAAACGGGCTCAGAAGTGTTTGTTTACAAATGTTGATGGGCCCTTTTCTATTGTTGATCCAGATATGATGGCGAGATACGTTCTACACGCTCGTTCGAAGGACCTCAAAATGGAGTGAAAAACTACTCAATTCAATTAAAACCGGACCTACTCCAGATGGAAGAATCCAGGTTGAAAAAAGAAGAAGACACCGAGTGGTGATAAATCTGACAGCTCCCATGTTAAAGCATAGGACGAACATTTTAAAATGCTTATAAAAAATTCAAATAAAATTCTAATTAAAAGCGGTTTGTTGTATGATGTAAGAAAAATCCAAAACTACTCAACAAAGACATTTTCAGCAAAATAAAAAATCAATCAAAATAATGCCCCTATTGTGCAGTTTAGGATTTTTCTTACATCATACAACAAACCGCTTTTAATTAAACTTTCATTTGAGTTTATTAGAAGCATTTTAAAACGTTCGTCCTATACTTTCACATGGGAGCTGTCAGATTTATCACCACTTGGTGTCTTCTTCTTTTTTCAACTTGGATTCTTCTATTGATTAAATGAGCCAAAACTCAATTTTGAGTAAACTGTTTATATATTTTGATTAGAGTTACTCTTACTCATTTTCATAAATTTAGAATTATAGTGAAATGAGTAAAAAATAAGCAAAACAATTAAAAATCAATCCTTATTCTTCAAATTTAAATAATGAGAATTCAAAACATAAGCGAATATAAAAATATCCCATAAAGTTTTATTTTCATTTATTTACATGTTTAACAACATGACATGACAATCAATCCATTCTTGGTCTTCCGTATGAGCAGCTTGTTTGAATCTGCTGGTGAGCTCGGTGGCCTGGTGATGAGTCTATTGAATGCGAATACACTATCGTCAGCTTCAATCCTCGCTTCAATCACCATCAATAACCCACGAATAAAAGTAGTAACAAATTCAGTTAAATGACCAAATATTTCTAATAATTTCAAACAGCAAATTTTCATTTCACTGCAGAGTTTTGGCGATATCAGTGGATTCAATTTCACGAAGAGCTTGATCTCGAGCAACAATCTCAAAGATACTGATATCTGCTTACTCGTTCGAATTTGTTCATTCCACTTAGTAGAGTTTTGATTACTATAAGACCATTAGGAGGCCCCTATGTAATCCCTTATAACGCCAGAAAAAAACCACTGCAATAAAGAAGAAAAGGTTTAAAACATCTGCATTATAAATAATGAAAGAAAATTACCCCAACCGGTGTCTATCTGGATTACATGTCAATTGTGGAAACAATCATACAAGTTCTTGGGTCGGAAACAAGTTCTTACTCTTTTGCAGTTGGATTGCGTTAAATAGAATGTTTCATTTAATTTAAAAACAGTACCATTACTTATTGCAATATTGATGATAAGCAAATAATAATCGTTCAAAGTTAAGTTTTACTCATTTGGGACCATCAAAAATTCACTTTTACATAGCACGGCAAGTAATTCTTGTAACAAAGCTGTGAATATGTAATAATGGAATATAAAATTTGTTAGGTTACACCACAAAACCACCAATTACCTTTCAATTTGCAATTTGGTACCGCAATCACTGCGCCTGCAACCTGTTTCATTGTTTTACAATTTCTTTCTAACTTTTCAAATTTTATTATTCACGTCGGAAACATAAACTTATGATTTTCGCAAACGCCATCTTGAACTGTTTGAGTCGATACAAGTAGAAGACTCAGACTGTAAATTTGAGCCTTTTTATTTTCGGTTGAGTTGATGTTACTCAAATTCATAAATCCAACTTACTCATGCGCTGACGTTTCAAAAGAAGATATGAAACTGAGTAACCTCAATTCAATTTTTGGTACTCTTGAACGAGCGTGTATTCTTCTTTAGTACAATACGAAACTGCATAAAGGGTGTTCCGATCAAAATTTGGTCAAACAGTAATGTGTGTGAGTCGATCAAAGTTTTTATTAATAAGTCAAATTCTTTTTCTTTTTCATGTTCAGTTAATACAGAATATAGGAGAAATACTCTGCTAAGCTTCTTTTCTAATGCGAATGCGAATTGCCGGGTCTTTGGTTTGACACCTGCCTTAAGATTTTGAACAGTATGCCTTAAACTGTTTCTCACTCGGTGAAAGGAAATGCGTCAAGTTTGATTATTGAATTTTGATCGAAACACCCTTAAGGATGATCTTTTTTCAATGAATTGACCACTCCGTGGTTCGTTGGTTGGGAAAAGTCTAAACTTCACTGTAGGCCTTGGCTGAACAACGTTCTTTCCACTCCTGTTCCAGTCCGGTGGTAGCAAATACACAAAATAGAAAACAAACTAAACTTTATTTCAAATAAATGTGACTATGGAAATAGTATACATTATTTTTAATGCGGCGATCATAAAAAATCAAACTTTCTTCTACCGAGATTGGTTGGCTATTATCTCCTCTCTTCAGACTTGTTTGTTTCGTGTATCTACATACATATCTACTTCGTGTTATCAGCTATTTGTATACCGATTTTAGTTTTGTTGATGCCAAATCAAAGCTATGATATCTCCAAATAACTGGTCAAAATTTCATTATGATTGGATAATCCTTCATGGAGATATGACCAAAACAATACCTGAGAGCACATAATTGTGAGATGACAATATACTCGTTGCCGTGCAAAACCGAACAAGACCAATCACACCAATCGATGCCGCTTGCATTCTATTGTGTCGCATCTGGAGCAGCACATACAGCGGACTAGCCACACTATGCGACTGTATAGAATTAGAGCAGCATCGATTGGCTCGAGTGGTCTGGTTTTGAGCTGCAACGAGTATATTCGAAAATTACACAAAGTCTCCATTTAATATAACCAATTTTCAACGAACCTGTACTTATTAAGCATATTGAATCCATATCGATAATAAAAATTGACGATTATATGAAATTGCCAATATTTATGTAATTTCTCCTTTTATATAACTAACATAAACAGGTCATTAAAGACTATTAATGGTTATATTTTAATCACATCGATGAACAGTACGTTAAGGATTGTCGAACGGTACCATTTTTAAACACAAAATATGACATATCGAATATTCCTGGACCTTCCTGGAATTTCTGATGAAAATATGTATCCAGTACCATATTGGCCACATTTGAGTTCGTAATTCTGATAAAGTGTAAGAAGGGTTCAGTCGCACCATCGGTGGATTAATTCGGGTTTTTTTTTATTCTTCCCACTAGCTGAACCCGGTGCGTGCGCTGCTACGCTTGCAACTAAATGAAGGAAAATTTAATGTAACTGGCACTTTTATGGTTTTTTTTCGGAATGAGTTTTTTCTTCTTGAATAAGCAGGGGTTCAAACTTCTATCAAAATATGCTTCTTACCCGAGAAATACACGTTTTGTGTATCCTGGATAATTCTCATTTTTGGTAGAAATTTGTTTTTCATATGTATGGGAGCCCTCCCTTCCAGAGGGGGTGGTTTCTCAAACCACCATACAATGATTGCCTTCAAAACCCCCCACATGCCAAATTGGGTTCCATTTGGTTGATTAGTTCTCGAACCATCACACGGGGCTCTTCGATTATAATAAAAAAAAATTGTTTCATTTGTTTGAACCCCCCGCCCTTCCAAAAAGGGGAGGGGTCTTGAACCACCATAGAAACATTTTTGCATTCAAAAACCTCACATGCCAAATTTGATTCGATTTGCTTGATTAGTTCTCGAGTTATGAAGAAATTTGTGTCTCATATGTATCAGAGCCCCCCTTCCTGAGAGAGTAGGAGTCTCAATCAATCATAAGAACCTTCCCCAGCCCCAAAAACCCCTTCATATAAATTTTCACGTTGGTCGGTTCAGAAATTTCCGAGTCTATAAGGGTCTGACATGCAGACAGACAGGAAGAAATTCATTTATATGTATATAGAAATCTACCCTCCAAAAACCTCCACATGCCAAATTTGGTTCCATTAACCTGATAAGTTCTCGAGTTATCCAGAAATTTGTGTTTCATTTGTATGGAAACCCCGATCCCGCCCCCTTCCAGATGGTGGAGGAGTCTCAAACTTCCATAGAAACATTTATCTCCTCCAAAAACCTCCACATGCCAAATTGGGTTCCATATGCTTGATTAGTTCTCGAGTTATGCACAAATTTGTGTTTCATTTGTATGAGAGCCCCCTTCTTACAGAGGGCGGAGGGATCTCGATTTACCTTAGAAACATTTATTGCCTTTAAAATCCCCGCAAGCCAAATTTGGTTCCATTTGCTTTATTAGATCTAGAGTTATGAAGAAATTTCTAGGAGAGGGGGGGGTCTCAAACCACCATAAAAACATTCTTCTCCTCCAGAAAAGCCCACATGCCAAATTTGGTTCCATTTGCTTGATTACTTCTTGAGATATGCAGAAACTTCTGTTTCATTTGTACGAGAGCCTCCCTTTCTAGAGATGGGAGGGGTCTCTGAATACCATAGAAACATTGCTTGCCTCCAAAAACATCCGCATGCTAAATTTGGGTTCCTTTGCTTGATCAGTTCTCGAGTTATGCAGAAATTTGTGCTTCACTTGTATAAGAGCCCCCTTTCCAGAGAAGGGAGCGGTTTCAAACCATCATGAAAACCTTCCGGTGCCAAGACGAATCCAACAAAGCAAAAATCTTGCCAAACGGTCCTTTCGCTCGCGAGTTAAATTGTGAAAAACCCCAACTAATTTTTATTTATATAGATTGATTTTCTGAACGAACTAAAGGCACCAGACTTATTTGCAAGTGTTAAAACGTATAGTTAACAACAGATGAATCCTGAGACCAGATCTCTTCACAGGCGCTTTGAGAATACAGCTCATCTTATGCCTGGGACAGACATAACGTGGCGTTGTACGAACTGTGCAGCTTTGATCCAGCACCAGGAACAGGTACTCAGACCAAAGGAGCACAACGCTGTACGTTGTATGTCTGTTCCAGGCATTATGCCTGGGACAGACATACAACGTACAACGTAGTACTCCTTTAGTCTAGTACGTGTTTTTCGGTACTGGATTAAAGCATTTGACAGTTCGTACGACGCTGTACGTTGTATGTTTGTCCCAGGTATTACCATAGACTAACTCTAAGACCAGTAGGTCCCATACGATTTTTTTCTTGGCTCAGTCAGTACTAGCACATCGGTCCCAAGCTCGGTCCCTAGCTTAATAATGCGCCCCTCATTAATGAACTCACATGAACACACTCTCAAATATTCTGTCAAAATAACAAAGCAAATCAAAACAAATGCCTGGGACAGACATACAACGGACAGCGCTGTACCATAGACTAACTCTAAGACCAGTAGGTCCCATACAAAAACGATTTTTTTGCTCAGTCGGTACTAGAACATCGTCCCAGCTCAGTCCCAAGCTCAATAATGCACCCTTTATAATGAACTCACACACTCTCAAATACTCTATCAAACAACACAGCAAATCAAAACAAAGGCGCAATATGTATAACAAGGTGCTGGCTACAAGGTTGTAATTCGATCAAGGGGTTCTACAACCAGTGAACCAATTTCAAATTGGTAATACCAACAATCAATATGCAACTAGCGATTTGAAATTGGTTCACTGTTGTAGAACCCTTGGTCCGAATTACACCTTGAAGCCAGCACCTTGTTATACATAGTTGCGCATTTGTTTTGATTTGCTGTGTTATTTTGACAGAGTATTTGGAGAGTGTTCATGTGAGTTCATTATATAGGTGCATTATTGAGCTTGGGACTGAGCTAGACGATGTTCTAGTACTGACTGAGCCAAGACAAAAATCGTGTTTGTATGGGACCTACTGGTCTTAGAGTTAGTCCTATGGTATTACTCAGGATTATTTTGTGAGAAAATTGATTAATTATAAAAAACACTCGCTTTATGTATTTAACTTAAGGGCAGGAAAAAGCAATTGTTTACATATTGTTTACATGAAAATTTCATCATAAGTTAGCATTAGTTTCCAATCAAATATGTTTAAATGTTCAATTATCAGTCTCTTTTTGTTGTTATGTTTTTAATAGCTCAACCTAAATCGTTGAATGTGTACATCATAATCATCTTCTATTCTTGATCCCAGACGTTAACATTCACATCAACAGGAAATCCTTTGTTTTCCAGTTTTTGCGTACCGCTACACATCAACCGATGATCAGATGGCGACTGCGCAAATTCGTTCTTTTTCTCACCAAGTGCAGAACAAGGCGTGAGGCGCTGTGGAAATTCACTGATGTTTGTTTTTATTGTCTGGTCTCACGTTAATTGCACTCAAATCAAGCGTCGGCTAGGCGGTCCGCCGTTGCGCAGATTCTAACTAATTGGTTCAGTGTCTGCGATTGCCTGCCGTAAAACAGTAGTAAACGCTGTAAACGAAACAGGGCGATCCTTTAGTGCAATAGTTCAACTCAGATCGTTGATCTTCACAGCGTACTCGTTCAGATCTTACATAAGTGATAAGTCTTTGAAGGCTTTCGACAGCAGTGAGCGTGATTTGACTCACGACCAGTGATTATCCGTGAATAAACAAATTATCAAATTAAATAACAAATAGGAAAGCTGCCAATCGCT
This sequence comes from Aedes japonicus, assembly GCA_034211315.2. Lineage (NCBI taxonomy): Eukaryota > Metazoa > Arthropoda > Insecta > Diptera > Culicidae > Aedes > Aedes japonicus. The sequence goes on along the minus strand of JASCZW010004642.1, from coordinate 51,927 downwards.
CGCGGTGAGTAGAGAATGGTGCAAGATTTTCACTTTTTGTTATTGCTCTGTTCTGATGAGAAGGGCCCATCGATCGTCGTTGTGTCAGAGGCCACTGTGATTACGAACTTTTTCGAGCGTGGAGTGAGTGCGTGTTTTCGAATCCATTTTGAACTTGACCTTGTCAGTAGAAAGAGAAAGCTATAGTGCGTTTGAACTTGAAGCCTTGTGTCCGCCACCCTGATATAGCCTTTACTCGTCAGGCATGGTCAATAAAGGAAACCCCGGAAGTATGACAGCACTGTAACCAATGACCTGACATGAAATCCAAGTACATTGCTTGCCATGCCTCCTGATGTGAGTGATAATTTTGATGAGAACTCGCTGTCCAACTGAATATCGGCTAATCTCCCACAGAATCGCAACTATTCAAATTGACCGGCCACTGTCAGTCAATCATATAGCTTATGATGCAGCCGTAATTATGCCTTGGAAGCTGGGTCGCGCATTGTGCAGAAAAAAAGATTGTTGAAGAAAATTGGATGGAAAAGCGCTGGCGGTTGAATGGAAACGAACTCGAGATGAGCCCGGCCAAACAGAATTCTCATCAGCGAGCCGCCCGACAGCATAAATAAACCTGGTGAAAAACGACAAGTGCTGAATTTGGCGGAAATTAGCTCGTTATAGGCTAAATAAAACAAAATTGAATGTGCTGAATATAGCCGATGATGACCTAGCGGCTCATTATGGGACAATCTGGTAGTGCCAGTACCTGCTGAGAATTGAAGCATCGTGGATTTTGCACGCGAAACAAGACAAATTGGAGTAATTTCTGATGAATTTATTGTTCTTCTAAAACGCATGACGATTGGATCTTTTTGCCCGGGGCGGAATCGCAAATAAGCCATTTGTCATCATCGTTCAAGTGAATGGGCCAAGCGGTCATCTCGGGCGGGCGTCGTGGGACGCCAAGTGGAGGCCAAATGATAATTGCCGCCCGGTACAGCGGGACTGGCGGGACCTCGGTTGGGGCATTAGATATATCGAATGAAAGTACACTAATAGTGGCGCAAAAGGGGAAATGTCTCGAATGTGGGCCTATGGTTCTTGCAGTCGATCAAAACGGTTTGGCCTTCAATTTCTATTAAAATGATGTGTCATCTAGAACACACAGATGTACGCACTCAGCTTCGATTTTTCGACACTTTTTTTTTACTGCCGAGCCCTCGACTGCAGATCCGATCATCAAGGATCATCAGTTTCAGTAAATTTAGTTTCATTAGAATAGTATTATTATGAAATAAAAGTAGCGTAATAGATAAAGTAGTGTATAATAAAGGTGTCCTGAATTCACATGTGCGTGCCAAAGTGTCTAATTGCGCCCAAAAATAGCCAAAAGAAGACTTAAAAGTAACTTGAATGTGACAGTGTCCTCGTTTTGCTTTAGCTCAAAACTTTGGAGCACAGAATTACTGTACTAACAAATAGATATCGAACAGTTTGTGTTTTACCTTCTGGCCACATCTCGGATCGAAAGACCGGGGTATGCCCTAACGCACCCCAACACGATCTCTGGTTCCAGTTTTTTCGTCGGCTGATTCGGCTGATTCTTTTTCACAATCGGAGTTTCCTTTTAGGTTTTGAGTACTCGACAAACTATTGTTTTTGGCATCTTCAGCACTTTAGGGGCTATTCATAAACCACGTAGACAATTAAGGGGAGGGGGAGGGGTTTTGAAAAAGTCTACGTTTGTCTACGATGGGGGAGGGGGGGATATACCAAATGTCTACGTAGACCTTTCTTTACTCTCTACAAAACTGATATTCATACCTTCCACGCAGAAAAAAATCCGTCATAACAAACATATTACAGGTAAATCCAAACATAAAATTAGTTTATTCTGGCCGCAAACATAAACTTGCTTTCTTTCAAATATATTCTATGTTTAAAACCAAGTGACATCGCTGTTTGAAATTAAAATCACATTATGTTTATTTTCAACATATTAATGATACGAACAAACGTACAAATTTTAGATTTTACTGGTTGCGTTCTAAATTTATTTTATTTATTGTAAACTCAATAGCAAAAAAAGCCGAGCAAAATTTTGCTTCCAAAAAGTACCATGTGCAACCTTCTGTAACTTTGTCAATTATCAATATAGACTTTATGTGAACAAAATTTTATGTTGATAAGATTTATAAACTTGAAATTTTCATAAAATATGTAAAATAAGATTTTTCACACAAATTTCAAAAATCCGTATTCCTGTGAAAAATTTTGGTAGCCTATTAAAAATTTCATCATAGCTTAAAATAATATATTAAATAAAGTGGACAAAGTTTGAACTGTTTCCATCAAGTGGTTTGGACTACAGCTGGCGTCAAAGTTGACGCATCAACATGAGTATTTTCCTTTTTCATCAAATATTGACCATGCTGAAATATCGGTGCAAAAAAGCTAACGTGAAGATAGTCTATCTAGGGTAACAGGATGTAATGTTAGCTCTAGCTCACTTACATTCGGCACTATGTATCGATAGTGTCATAAATCCAGCGATAATCAACAAAATTATGTTGCTATAAGGATGACCGATGTAATCACGATGTAATTGTAGATAACATTAATCAACTAATTAGTTGTTCAATTTCACGTAATTTTCGATTTCATGCACTTTTTGAGGTATCATGATTTTCACTGGTTAGCTTGAACAGATGATCTACACGGTCTTCAAGTGATCTAAATTTGGCTTAATTGAAATCGATAAAGCTCATAATGTAGTCTGATGTATCATGAAAATCAGTTACACGTTACAAACTAACTGTTCACTATCAGCTGAAATAGCAATGATTTTACTTGAAAATCGTAGACCCAACGTTGCGGACATTATTTTTGTTGTATGTTCCCAAATATGGCCATGTTGTATCAATAACGTAGTAAAACGGTTAGTTATTGGTAAAATTTCAGTGGAAATGCATGAGTTTGCGGTTTGCTTATATACAAGTGACTCGTCTTAACACAAACCGAAGGAATAAAGTCATTCTATAGGTGAAAATTAATAATGTTTTCATGTATTAGAATGCCTGATAAACATATATGAGCTATCAATTAAGTGTTTCCAAGTAGTTCTTGACTTTTAGTTTGATTTGTGAAATTTTGTGCTTCAGTATAAGCAAATACAGACTGTGCTATGTCTTAATTCATAAAATTAGGGAAAAAACCTTACAGAGACTGCAATTTAGTAATAAATCCTATCGTAATGGAACGAAGATTGCATCCATTAATAGACCCAATCTGGCAGCCAATAGACCGACATTAAATCCATATCCCATCGAATGTTTCTGAGTTTATATAAAGAGTTGTGTAACTTTTCATGATACCTCACTACCAAATATCTTATCTAACTTTATCTTAGTTAGTATGTCTTACTATTGTGTAGTTAGTGCATGAAAACTATTATGACGTTATAATTAAAAATGTAATCGATGGTTCCATAATAGGCTGAGTCAAGGGACACATACCCTATCTTCATATTAGCATCTACACATCTAAAGATGGTCTACTGTTAAATTTCGAACACAAACATAATAGTAGCAAATCTAAATTAACACATTATTTCAAAAAACCGATTGTTTATTTCACAATCATAAACTTATATCTACATAAGAAACAGTTGATTAATAGGTTAATCCTTCTTTCTGCTAAGTTCTCGAACTTTCTGTGGTACACCCGCCATCAGGTTCCGTACGGTATCCTCGGATATGCCCGCCGGGACAATTCTCCATCTTTTCTTGAAATATTCGGTACCATTTGCTTTCTTCTTAGTTTTGAAGAGTGTCCGCTTAACTAGAGCCCAGTACATCTCTATTGGGCATTGATCTGAACAGTTTGGTGGATTGGCTGTTTTTGGCACATATATGACCTCTGGTACCTTATACCATTCCAGGAAGGATTTCGTATTGTGACAAGAGGTCAAATCAGGCCAAAACAGAGCTGGAGAGTCGTGGCTACTGATAAACGGTACAACCACTTTTGCAGACATTCTCGTACACACCGTCATTGATAGTGCCGGTAGAGACGACACATTTAGATTTTCGACCACAACTACATATGGCCTGCCTAATCATATTCATACTTTGTCGAAAATGTGGACAGCTTCTTTGTGCGGTATAAAAAGCCAGGCCCAGAAGCTATTTAAAGTCTTCGAGTATGTACGTCAAACACCGTAGAAGACTTTTTGCAGTAAAATTTTGCATGTCATCACAGTAGGGGACCTTTTTACTTTGTACGCCTTCAGTCTTTGCCCCTGTTTCACTTTTTTACGTATGATTTTGACTTCCACGCTACATTTCGCACAGAAAGATCCGGATCAATAATGGCTGCCACCTTCTTGTCCATATGTCGGGTATATACTTACGATTTGTTCCACTTCCAACCTTCCAATCCACAGTCAAGCGTTGGTCAAATAATTTGCAAACACAAAACATGGTACTTTCCGGTAGTTTTAGTTTCTTGGCAAGATTGCATACCGATAAATTTAAATATTGCCGCCGTTCGTACAAAAAGCGTGTCCACTTGATTCGACGCCATTTTACTGAATGTAACAATAATGTTAACATGTTGTACCATGAAATAAAGTGGAGAGTTTCAGCTGTCATATAATGGAAACGTTTCAGCGATCCGTGAAATAATTCAAAATCTACACTGAAATAAAAGTGCCCAAAATTAACGTTGACAGGCTTTAGTTTTCACCAAAAATAATTTGCGTAGCACTTGATATCAAGATCACGTAATGTAGGTTGCAATGTGAACGGGGTTTAATGCTACACGCTAAAATTACTGTCTCTAATTATCTTTTCGAGAGCTTAAAAAATATAACAAGAAACAGTAATTTGAGCGTGTTGGTTGTGTTTCTTTATAAGTTTTTTAAAACATCGATAGATCAAATCCATGGTACCAACTCATTAGTATGTTTATGATGTCAAGCATTGAGTAGTTAACTTGCTCCCATTTGACAAACATTTAGAAGAGGGTTTTAGTTATATGCGGTTGTGATACCTGTCAACAATGCTATAGCGCAGGATGGGACAAAGTAGAAAATACATAACCAGGTCTGTGAAGACATCAACTTGCTTTGGAAAACTTTCAAAGAAGATAAACTGAACTTGATATGTAAAGTAAAAACAAAAATAGCCGCAAATGCTTTGATTGTGGACTGCATTTTGCGACAAAAGTGAATGCAGATCAACGCAAAAGCATCCACAAGGCAGATATTTCATCGAAGGAAATAAGGCCACTCAAGATTCTGCAGCAACGCCTGGAAGAAATTATTTGTGAGGTCGGCGAGAACGGAGCTACACAAGTTCTATAGACAGAATCACGTTTTGTCGAAATCATTGGGCTTGACATCCAAGAAACAATCCCACCAGAACTTCCGCTGATGAACTTGGTTTAGTTATTGGTTTAAGCAGCCATGGTGTGGGCTTCTTTATCATTGATTGCTGTTATTTTTTATTTATGGTATTTTTATGAAACAAAATAAAAAGGAATAGCTGCATAACCTGATTGTTTGAGTTTGATTTCATAAATCTTTCCTCAAACCGCCACAGCCACATATTGTTAAACATTTTCCATAAATTAGAAAAAAAGAATTTGACAAAGTCTACGTAGACTTTGAGGAGGGGGGTTTGGAAAAAGTCTACGAAAGTCTACGATGGGGGAGGGGGGTTTGAAAATGGCAAATTTCGGTCTACGTGGTTTATGAACAGTCCCTTAGCCAGTTTGGAACCGGATTTTCATTCGATTTCCATTTGACGTTATTTCTGAACGCGATCGACTACTTTGATCAAACTTGCACCAGTTGTTCTCTATAGAAGTGTAAACAAACCATTGTCAAAGCTTTTCGATTTCCAACACTAAAGGCGTGCTAGCGGCGCGTGAGGTTTGTACCAATTCACTTTAATCAGCCTTTATGCTCACGACTGTTGGCACGCCGTGAAAACAGCTATCAGCATGATAGCGGAGAACGCCTTAAGGCTTCCCCACAATTGATATGTTTGGGTTCCGTTGACATTAATTTGACAGAAAACCCCTATGAGAGAACTGTCAAATTCCCGCAAACGCATCCGCAACATATCAATAGTGGGTCAGCCATTAGGTTATGTGGAACGATGTCGACAGAACGAGTGGTTCTACGAAGAATGTCAACAGATCAAGCTACCCGTCAGAGTGTGGAACAGTACAGCAAAAAGCGCAGGCAGCAAACCCAACTCTTTCGGGAGAAAAAGCGCTGTCAGGAGGAGGAGGAGTGTGAGACGCAACACATCCCGCAGAGGCTTCGTGCTGCAAGCTGAAATGTGTTGGGATAAGAATGGGAGACAAACGATTGTGAGGTGATCGAAAGGTGGAAGCAGGACTTCGATGAACAGGAGGATGAATGCATGTACAGGGAGTGAACGAAGGCAGCGAAGGAATTGCCACTTTCTATTTAATCAGTTATTTGCTAGGTTCAGGCGTGTGTTACATTTTACGGAGCCGATAGTCAATATTGTAATAAACATTGTTTTATTTTTTGATTTTAGAAAACGTGGGATGTTAATTACTCTCTAGCTCTAGCTCGAGGTTAATGGGTCATATTATCGTTTGGAAGAGGCTAGGCAGTTAACTTATTTCAGGTATTAGTTGCTTCTCATGGTTGTGACATCTACCAAATCATCGGTCCCTGTAGTCCTGTTGATCCCGCCACGCCTAGTGACCCAACGCTCCTACAGCTAACGCTAACGATAAATTAGGTTCACACCCAGGCAGTGGACAGAGGATCGTCAAGCGTACAAAAGATCTTTCAGTCTGCATTGTGCTCTCATGCCGTGCGGTTCTATTTCTATTTGCTGAAGGAAGTGCTATTGCTACCCAACGCTACAACAAATTTTAAACAGCACTTTTCAGTGCTAAATACTACCCAACATTTTTTTGATTTCCTCTTATTCCTTTTCGATCCTTGTTAGGCCCTTCGGGTAACCCGGCTTGGATATCGCATTGGAAAATTCCTCTTCGGTCCATCGGATTCTTATAGTTATCTGCTTGGACGACGATTTGGAGCAAATTATTCTGCCACTATGGCAAATAAAAGAAAACGTAGAGGGCAACCTACTGATTCGCCTTCAAATCAAATCAATGTGAGTAATCAATTTGATATGCTCACAGATGATGAGAGTGATCCATCATCAAACCAGAATTCCAATAAACTTTCTCGATTGAGAAAGGAAAAAGTTCCCCCTATTGTGGTGACAATTTCGGATTTCCATGCTTTTCGCAAGGAAATCTTAACATTTGTTGAAGGTGTGAAATATTCCTTTCAAATTTCCAGACGAGGTGAATGCCGTTTGCGTGCAGAAACCTTGGACGGATTCAAACGTCTTCTAGAGTATCTTACTCAGAAGCAATATAACTTCTTCACATACGACACCAAAGCTGAGCGTCTTTTCAAGATTGTCTTGAAAGGTCTGCCCAGTGGTGAATCTGTGGAAGAAATAAAATGCGAACTAATAAAATTACTTGGAACTAGCCCAGTCTAAGTAATTAAAATGAAAACAAAATCCCGGCCTGGCGATTCTCGCAAAGGGATTACAAATGATTTCTTCTTAGTTCACTTCAAGTCAAGTGAACTCAATAACCTTAAGGCTTTAGAAAAAGCAAGCCTTTTGCTCCATGTCATAGTGAAGTGGGAACATTTCAAGAAGCCTGGAGCAAACTTCCAAAGCCTCACCCAGTGCCGTAAGTGCCAGGGATGGGGTCACGGAAAGAAAGAATTGCCATATGGTTGGTAAATGCATGAATTGTGGTGATTCCTCACATGTCCGAATTGTGGTGAAAACCATAAATCAAATTTTTGGGAATGCAAGACACGCAAAGCAATTTTGCAGTTGCACACTAAACGACAGGTAGGAAACAATATCCGTTCCCGACCAGCTACTACCCAGTTTGCAGCTGTTAACATCGATCAGCCAAGAGCAAATTCCAACCAAACCGTCGGTAGAAACAGTGGACAGGGTTTTCCATCCGCAACTTCAAACGCTCAACGAGGAGCAAATACTATTTCGATACCTGCAGGTACTAACAGGGTTCATTCTGCAAACCCTACATTCTTACCTAACCGTGTTGTTAACAATGTTCAACATGTAAATGGACCTACCTATGCTTCCGTTGCAGCGGGTAGGAACCAAAACCAAAATTCCCACGGAACTGCTAACCAAAATTCCCACGGGACTTCTGATGAATTTGATATAGGTAGCATATCCGCTCCTAAACTAGAATTTTTACAGCAATCGTTAATCGATATGATAACCGATATGCTTAAAACTAATTCCATGTTTGATGCTATTCAAACTGGTATTAAATTTGCCAATAATATTGTCATGACATTGAAATTCAGTAATGGATTTTAAGTCATTAAATATTTTGAATTGGAATGCTCGATCCATCAGAGATAACGAGGACGAGCTATTTAATTTTTTAAGAGTTCATAACGTACACATTGCTGTTATAACTGAGACTTTCTCAAACCTGTCCATAAGGTCAAAAGAGATCCAAATTATTTTGTCTACCGTAATGATCGCCTTAATGGAGCTGGTGGTGGCGTTGCCATAGGCGAATCAAACATCACATTCTTTCTTCATTTGAAACCAAAGTTTTTGAAACTTTGGGGGTTTCAGTTGAAACAAAATTTGGCCAATTTACTTTTATAGCTGCCTATTTGCCTTTCCAATGCACTGGCCAGCAAAAGAACTGGCTTAACTACCCGTCATAGGTCTAAATTCTTCATTATTGGTGATTTTAATGCAAAACACCGTTCATGGAATAATGCTCAAAGCAATTCCAATGGTAATATACTATTTGATAATTGTTCTGCGAGTTATTATACTATACAATATCCAAACAGCCCAACTTGCTTTTCTTCTGCAAGAAACCCCTCAACTATTGATTTGGTCTTAACTGATTCATGTCAACTTTGTAGGCAATTGATTACCCATGCTGACTTTGGTTCTGATCACCTTCCAGTTACATTTGAAATATCTCAAGAAATCATTTCTAATTCCATCAGTTCTACTTTCAACTACCATAGAGCTGATTGGGATCAATATCAAACATTTATGGAATACAACTTTGATCCTAATGTTCCATTGCAAACAAGAAATGAAATTAATAATGCTCTTGAATCTCTGGCTTTTTCAATAGTTAGAGCAAGAGCAGCTTCAGTACCTAAATGCGAGGTTAAATTCGATTCAGTTATAATTGATGACGATCTTCAGCTCTTGATTCGTCTGAAAAATGTACGTAGGCGTCAATATCAACGAACACGTGATCCCGTTATGAAAGTCATATGGCGAGATTTACAAAAACTTGTTAAGCAGTTTGAGAGCTCCCATAATTTCAGTTTGGGACTTACTAGTCCTATTGAGGAATCGGTTTCCAGGGAGTATCTGAATATTTTCTCTCAAGAAAATATTTTTGATGATTCTTGGGGAACCGATTTGGATGAAGTAAGAACTATAACTAAAAAATTTCAAAATATGAAAGCACCAGGTGATGATGGAATTTTCTATATCCTCATCAAAAAACTCCCTGAGAGTACTTTGTCTTTCTTGGTAAAACTATTTAACAGATGTTTTCATCTAGCATACTTTCCAGATAAATGGAAAAATGCAAAAGTCGTACCAATTTTGAAGCCAGACAAAAATCCGGCTGAAGCTTCTAGCTACCGACCGATCAGTTTGCTTTCTTCAATAAGTAAGCTTTTTGAAAAAATAATTTTGAACAGAATGATGCTTCATATCAATTCAAACTCAATTTTTGCTGATGAACAGTTTGGTTTTCGCCATGGGCATTCAACTACGCATCAACTTTTGAGAGTAACAAATTTAATTTGTTCAAACAAAGCTGAAGGCTGATCCACTGGAGTTGCTCTTCTAGACATAGAAAAAGCATTCGACAGTGTTTGACATGAAGGTTTGATTGCGAAACTGAAAAAGTTTAATTTTCCGCTTTATATCATGAATTTAGTTCAAAACTACTTAACTGATAGAACTTTGCAAGTAAATTATCAGAATTCTAAATCTGTTCAATTGCCCATTAGAGCTGGTGTTCCTCAAGGTAGCATACTTTGGCCAATACTATATAACATTTTCACTTCAGATCTCCCTGATTTACCTCAGGGGTGTCAAAAATCTTGCTTTGCTGATGACACAGGCATTTCCGCTAAAGGAAAAAGTCTTCGTGTTATATCCAGGAGGCTACAAAAAAGCTTGGATATTTTTACAGATTATTTTCAAAAATGGAAGATTTCTCCTAATGCTTCCAAAACTCAACTTATAATATTCCCACACAAGCCTAGAGCTGCATTTTTGAAATCAAGTAATAGTCATATGGTCACTATGAACGGAGTTCCAATTTCTTGGGCAAGTCAAGTAAAATATCTTGGACTGATACTTGATCAAAAATTACTTTTTAAAGATCACATTGAGGGCATTCAAGCCAAAAGTAATAAGTACATAAGATGTTTCTATCCTCTTATAAACAGAAAATCCAAACTTTGTTTAAAGAACAAACTTCTAATATTCAAACAAATTTTTAGACCGGCCATGCTTTATGCTGTGCCAATATGGTCTAGTTGTTGCGCAACTAGGAAAAAAGCACTTCAAAGGATTCAGAACAAAGTTCTGAAAATGATTTTGAAGCTGCCACCCTGGTTCAGTACTATTGAATTACATAGAATTTCAAACGTTGAGACTCTAGAAGAAATGTCCAACAAAATAATTCATAATTTTAGACAAAAACTATTGCAATCTTCAGTTGCAATGATCAATTCTCTCTATAGATAAGAACTAGTTTTAAGAAATCAACTGTAATTCTGGCACGCAGGCAAAATAAACCCTGTTAATAATTCTGAATAGACAAAGTAAAAATAATATTAACACAATTAGATATTAATGATAGCATATAAAGTTGAAATGTTAATTACTTAGCAGGATCACCTAGGATAATATATGAATAATAATGTAAAATTTGGAATAAATAAAGAGTTAAAAAAAAAAGCGGCAACGATGATTGAAACGAGCGACAAATGGTAAACAAACCGGCCATTGTCCGACTTGAAGTGCGATCATCGAGCTGTTTCCTATTATTAAATTCTTACAATCTATAGTATATTACTCCTATCATAATCATACATTTATCAGTTAAAACTTACTTTCTACTTGTGATTCTGGTGGATTTAAAACTACAAATATCTTAATCTACTTAGCCTTAGGTGAGAACATGAAAATACCTAGTCTATCATATACTAAAGTGACCTATAAAAACTAGCGACCTACACCTGAAGATCGCAACGCATTGCCAAGCGACCAGCATATCAGTTGTAAGAAAAGCTAAAGTGAGTAGCATAATCTCCATCGGTATGCTTATTTTCACTATAAACTAAATATTTAATTATTGATTGAATCGCCGCCGGGGGAATCGCAAATTCCTCTTACCTCGCAGAAGAGTTGTCTACCTCGGGCCACTATGGTATTCAATAGTCGTGCTCTGGAGGCATCATTATCCGGCAATGCAAAACTACGTGAGTGATGTCATCATAACCGGTTCCGCACCTGTAGAGATGCGCGTCTAGCTCGTAATGGTTGGACATCAGTCTTGCCATCACACATAGAAAACCGCGACTTACATCCAGACCTTTGAACCACGATCTCCAATCGTTTTGCCAACTTTGAAGAGAACTCTGACGTACTAATGGGAAAAAATCATCATGTGAAATTCTTCTTTCAAAAATCTACCCTTCTTGTGCTCCCTCCTTTTCTAAAGAGTCCGCCTTCTCATTGCCTGGAATTGAGCAATGTGAGGGGACCCCTGCAAAGATAATCCTGAATGATCTTTCGACCAACGCACACATCTGCTCCCTTATTGTTGAAAGAAAGTAAGATGAATCGAGACTATCCGAGAAGATGAAATAATGGTCTATGGGCATGCCGGAAATTATCCCCAATGCGAAATTGATTGCGGCCAACTCAGCAACATATACGGAACAAGGTTTCTTAAGTTTCCGGAAGGTACATGATTATTCATTGTAGACACCGAAACCAGTGGATCCACCAATGCGGTACCCTCATGGAATTGCCGTTGGCGATGCAACAACTGCCGGAGATGTGCCGCCCCCGACGATAGGTGAAGTTAAGGATGACACCAAGAAGCTGAAAAATAACAAATCGGTTGGAAGGGATAGTATCTTAGCATGAATTATCAATATGGGACCGGTCAAGTAGGCCAATTTTCTGTATCGACTGATAGTCAGGGTTTGGGATACTAAATAAGGCTTGTTCGCGACAAAATCTGGACAGATTAAATTTGGATAAAACAAATTTGCTGTTAGTTGAATCCAAGATGCATTTTCTATTCATTTAATTGTGCATTATTTTTCGAAGAAATATCGGCATTGGCATGTTTTATCGTTATAGTCGTTAGTGGTTTGTCTTAACCTATTATCGGCAGGAGAGTAAATGAAACCGTGAAGTTTTTTTTTTGCGAAACGGGTATCTGGAACATGAAGTACTTTTACGCAAAATCTGAGAACGTAAGGATTTTAGTTGAAATGAAGATACATAAACACACTAGCAGCTTTTGCTACTCTGCGAATCACGGTTCTGCACAGCAAGAGATAGATATTTATTGACATTAACTCACCGTTCTCTATATTGCATACGAATTGTTATCCCAACTGGTTAATGTAGTGACGTCATCTACGTTTTTGTGACCTTATGTATGTGATTTAGAGCCCTTGATCTTTGTTGTTATGACATTTTTCGAAGTATATTGTCGAGACAGAAGCACGAAAAAACAGAAAATAATGCGGGCAAAACTTGTGCTATTTTGAATTGATTCAGCACATCAGCACATCGCTTCGGGTAGTACTAGATCTTCGAGTAAAAATTGGCATTGCGTAACATTAAGCTCGAGCATTTTTGAGCGCGATTCGACTGCAAATATTTCGTTAAGTTGGATTTGTTCGTAGCAAAAGTAAGTGCAATTATAGCCTCAATATCATCGTGAAATACAAGAGCAAATACGAATTTGATTGCACAATTAATCGGTAAATCGTATGCATGTACTAATATGTAAGTACAAATATAATGTTTTTAATTGAATTCAATCATTAATTATAGTTTATTTTAGGTCTACGGAATCGTCACGAATTCGGTGATTGTCATCATGTGAGGAAATAGGCCGACGGAAAATAAAAACAAATCGTCACGAAATGCATTGAGCATCAACTCCTCTTAGGTGAAATTCTCTATGGAATTCATGGAAGAGAAATCAGACCTTGCTCGGGGTCTGTTAAAGACTCCCGATGCCAAAAGAAACTCCCACCGATTGTGGGGTCATTTGAGAAATGCGGTCAACGAACGAGGTCCCCGGTGCGGGAAGTTTGCGAGTGGAAAAAGGTAAACTTGGAGTTGTTTTTTGAAAACATTAACATTTAACACAGTTGACAGAGCCATTCAGATTCAATTTCAATAACGACTTGATTGTTTGATGTTCAGAAGTAGAATGAAAAATTGATTTGTCTATCCTAGCTCCATAACATCACTGCTTGCTTCTCTGTATTGATTTTAGGTGTGGGCGGACAACAAATATAAAGAGAAAAACAAACTACGCTACAAAAAAAAAAAAAACAGGAGGAGCCTAAATAATACCAACAGGAAGAAAGTATGATGAAATCTGCCGGGTTGAATACCTCCGTTTCCGGCATAGCTGCTGCAAAATCGTTTGGATGTCGCAAGCTCTCTCAGAAAAGCCTCCGTACGGATGATGGAAAGGAACCATGGATGATGGAAAGTCAAACTGCAGAAGGAAATGAAGTGTTTGTAGAAGAATTCCTTAAAGAAGGTTTTGACGGTGAATCGATGGAAGCAGAAAATCAACCTGATGAACTCGGAATGAGAGCAGGGATAAGGTGCGACTCAAATCTCTTTGAGTGCAGCACGCGCTGCTATGAGACAGCACATTAAATTTCAAAGAGACTTGAAAGTGCAGTCTGTACTCTCGTGCACCCTTGTTGTGCCGTGCGCTCAAAGCCGCACATCTCATTTTGAATAATCTCTCGTCTTTTTGGTGCTAACGATTGCACTCTCCCTTGTCGTCTCTGTGCACACAAGTGCAAAAATCAGACACGGCGGCATGGGCCGGACTGTGAATGTGAATAAGGATTTTAATAAAATGTTCCCTCTATGAACCCATACAATGCCTTTTTGTTACTAAAGGGTGATACGGTCAAAATTTGGTCAAGGGAAAACGCGTGTTAATCGGTGGAATCGTTTATTTAAAAAATCAAATTAAATTTCTTTTTCAAGTTCAATTAGTATAAAATTTATTAAAAATATTCAGTTAGGCTTCCGCTTTTCCAAATCCGAATTGCCGGGCCTTACGCTTGACCCCTGCCATCAGATTTTGTACAGCCACCTTGTCCACCTTCTTCGCCGCAGAAAGCCAGTTTGCCTTGAACTGCTGCTCGTCCTTAGCAGTTTTTTTGGTCTTCTTTAGGTTCCGCTTGACAATAGCCCAGTATTTCTCAATTGGGCGGAGCTCTGGCGTGTTGAGAGGGTTCTTGTCCTTGGGAACTACCTGCACGTTGTTGGCGGCGTACCACTCCATGGCCTTTTTACCGTAATGGCAAGATGCCAAATCCGGCCAAAACAGTACGGAACAACCGTGTTTCTTCAAGAAAGGCAGCAGACGTTTATTCAAACACTTTTTCACGTAAATTTCTTGGTTGATAGTCCCGGAAGCTATGAAAATGCTGCTTTTCAAGCCACAGGTACAAATGGCTTGCCAAACCAGATATTTCTTTGCGAACTTTGACAGTTTCGTGTGCTTGAAAATATCTGCTACCTTTCCCCTTCCTTTTGCCGTATAAAACTCCTGTCCCGGAAGCTGCTTGTAGTCGGCTTTGACTTAGGTTTCGTCGTCCATTACCACGCAGTCAAACTTCGTCAGCATCGTCGTGTACAGCCTCCGGGATCGCGCTTTGGCCGTCGTATTTTGTTTATCATCGCGATTTGGAGTCACTACCTTCTTGTAAGTCGATAGTCCGGCTCGTTTTTTGGCTCGATGCACGGTTGTAGACGATACACCCAGCTTATTTGCGGCATCTCGGAGAGATAGGTTAAAGTTTCGCTTGAAACTACCGGCAACTCTCTTTGTCGTCTCAGCGGCTTCCGGTTTTCGATTTCCCCCCGATCCAGACTTCCTGGCTGTCGACAAACGTTTTCCAAACACTTTAATTACATTTGTAACGGTTGATTTGGCAACTTTTAGCGATTTTGCCAACTTTGCGTGCGAGTAGCTCGGATTTTCGCGATGCTCGAGCAAAATTTTGATACGCTGCTCTTCTTGCTTGGACGGCATTTTGACAACTGAAGAGTGAATTCCAAAATCAAAATAGGAGCAACATTCTACACACACTCACACACCTTCAAAATGAGGGGTGTTCAGGTTTTTTAAATGCAAAATTGAAAGAAATACGTCAAGTTGATATTGACCAAATTTTGACCGTATCGCCCTTTAGCATCAACACTTTTAATTTTGCTACCATATACCAAAGCATGAGCCAAAGCACAGAGTAAAGCACTGAGTAGAGCTCTGATTAGAGCAATGTGCATTACTCTTTGTCTCTGAAAGAGTAGTGCATGTGCGGCTATCTGTCTCTCGTGCTGCTACGAAATCTCTCGCACTTTCGTTTTGTGCGCTCTTCTGAAACAGGAGACGCACACTTGAAATTGGGTGAAGCACTTGCCTATTTTGCACCACTCTGTGTTTCTCGACAATCCCTGAATGAGAGTTAGGACTGGAACAAGAGTGAGTAAGCGGTCTAACGCAAAGAAGGAGAAACTCGAACTATTCCGAAGATTTGTTGAATTACAAGAAGAGAGCAATGACAAAAAGTTCTAGTGCAAGTGAAACAAGAAAGCCTAAAAATCATACAACAGCTTCTTGAATTGAAGTTGAAAAATTTAACTGTGACTCAAAAAAGTAATCATAACAACGATGAATCTGATTTTTAAAGATATTTTATGAACCAAACTTTTGAAAAAAATGAAAAACCTACCAATGAAAACACTTTCCTTCTTCTTCTGCTTCTTATTCTTCTTATTCTGTCTTCATGAAGACATGACTTTTGTTTCGCCCCTCCTGGGACTTTACGTTGGCTCTCAACTTGTGTTTTTGATACCCTTCCACAGGTATTATTTGGGAGCTTTCTATGCCTCCATTATTTTTGCATAAGTAAAATTGTTTGGCAAGTACAGTCATAATCTATGCCTTGGGAGTCGAGAAATTGTCCAACCCGAAAAATCCCTATACCAGACCGGGATTCGAACCCAGCTGTCTCCAGCATGGTTTTGCTCTATAGCTTGCGCCTTTACTAAGAGAGCTAAGAGAGGCCCCATTTTCCTTTTACCTAACCAAACCAATCCGACAAAGCAACATTATCAATCGGAAAGTTTTAAAAAACTCATGGGAGTTCAACAAACTTCAGGGATGTTCTACGAACTTCATAGAAATTCAATAAATGGAAACTCTACGAACTTCAGCCAAGTTCAACAAACTTTATGGAAATCCAATGAGCTTCAGATCAAAATTTACGAACTTCAGGGATAAACTACGACTTCAGGGATAAACTATGATTAGTATAACTTCAGGGAAGTTCGACAAATTTCATAGAAACTCAATGAACTTCGGGGAAGTTCGACAAATTTCATGGAAATTTAAGAAACTTCAACGATTTCAGCGAAAATCAACGAACTTTAAGGAAGTTCTACGAACTTCAGCGATGTTCTACGAAGTTCAGGGGTGTTCTATGAACTTCAGGGAAGTTCAAAGAAATTCAAATTTCAAATTTTTCCTCGGATATTCATCAAACTTCATAATGCACTACAAATTACTCACTAATTTTCACTTAAAGAAAAAGGACTGTTGCAATTCTTCAGCTCGCGTCTCTGCAAAATTAGAGTGCTCTCTTCATTATCGTCACTGTCGTCAAAAAACGTGGTGAAAATTTTTCTTTTAAATTTAATTTTTCAGTTGCAAACAATCCACTACCGAGCAAGTTATGTTTGTTTGCATACATTTACACTCCCGTTTCATTTTACTCAAGTTTTGAGTACAATTTTCGTGGTATAAAATTGTACTAAAAAAAAGAGCAAAATGAAACGGGAGCATACAATTTGACATTTTTCTTCAAGTTGACCTAGAATCCATTAAGCTCGAAATCTAGTACGCTAAAATTATAAACTCGAAAAAATACGTAATACCAAACACAACTTGATTCGAGTTTAACATTTCTCGAATCGAGTAACTCGAATCGAGATGCGCAATGCCACCCCAGAGCATACTGTGATGATGATACGGCAGCGAATATACCACTTATAGCAGTTGATTTGACGTTTATTCAACGCTGTAAAAATTGGAAGAAATAAAATCGAGATACTTTTTACACAACAAAATTTTTTCCCTTTTCGTGTCATTGAATCGTTATAAGTTGCCCTTCCGTTCCGTGTCCCAACTGAGGGTGCTTTAGGTAATTTATATTAATTGTGGTTTGTTGAATTTAATTTCTGACATTTAAAAATTAATTTTGACAATGAATCTGTTTATATAACCAGTTTATAAGGCTTGCTTCATTTAGAATTGGAACAAACTTTTGCTCATATTGTGGCGCTCCTGGTGGACGGATTTGGAAGTTCTTGGCACCCACGTGTCGGGAATTTTGTCAGCTTTACGTGTATATTTTTGACATTCCGCAAATCGATTGTACTTTGTAAACAATCAACATGGAAGCCGAAAGAAGGGAAAAAAATGTGCACAGTTATTTGGAAAATCCATTGTGGTCTGCATCTAGGCTAGCTAAACAGCTGAAATTGCCCAGAAATATCGTATGGCGCGTTATCAAACGGTATAAGGAAACATTGACGACGATTCGGAAGCCTCAAGCCAATCGTCGGAGTGGAACTGTCGACCGGAAACTGCGTGGTAAGATGTTGAAGACGATTAAGAGGAATCCCAATCTGTCGGACCGTGATTTGGCCAGAAAATTCGGTGCTGGCCATAGTACCGTGAAGAGAACTCGACTCCGGGAAGGAATCAAGTCGTATCGAGCTAGCAAATAGCCAAATCGGACCATAAAACAGAATAGTGTGGCCAAAATCCGTGCTCGGAAGCTATACGACCAGGTGCTGACCAAGTTCGACGGGTGTCTTCTGATGGACGATGAAATCTATGTCAAGGCTGACTTCGGGCAAATCCCGGGTTAAACATTTTGCTTGGCAACGGCTCGGAAGGATGTTCCAGCCAAATTTAAATTTGTTTTTGCCGACAAATTTGCACGAAAATTCATGATTTGGCAGGGCATTTGCAGCTGTGGCGAAAAAGCAAAAGTTTTCGTTACAAATAAGACAATGACGTCGGAACTATACCAAAAAGAGTGTCTCCAAAAACGAATTTTGCCGTACATTCGATCCCACGACCATCCCGTAATGTTTTGGCCAGATTTGGCAAGCTGTCATTACACAAAGTCGTTCAAGAATGGTATGCAGAGAAAGGGGTCGAAGTTGTTCCGAAAAACCTTAACCCACCCAACTGCCCCCAGTTCCGCCCTATTGAGAAATACTGGGCAATCATGAAGAGGAGACTCAAGACAAAGGGAAAGGTTGTCAAAGACATCAATCAGATGACGACCTGGTGGAATAAGATAGCTAGAACGACGGACGAAGAAGGTGTGCGCCGCCTAATGAGCCGTGTTACAGGAAAAATTCGAGAATTCCTTCGAAACCGTGACGAATAATTTTATCCGTATTTTTTCTTAAAAGTATGAAGAAAACACTACATTTGTATAAAAAAAGATCTTGAATTCAATAATAAATAACTGAAATACAGGCAATTGTTTTTGTTCCAATTCTATCTGAAGCAAGCTTTATATCAGAAGCAGATGATTTCTCATCTCCATGCGAAGCGCTAGGAGTGGACGGTAATTTATTGCTAGAACGAATAGACATGAGGAGAAAGTGTGTTGATAGTTCCGTATAGGGCAACGGCAGGCTTTGAAATTGAAAGATACAAGTTTGAAAACGAGCGGAGGGCATTTGCCTACCCTGCATGGGGTAGTATGGTAAAGGGTTATGTGCCTGATCGGATACTATCGAACTTGTATCTTTCAATTTCAAAGCCTGCCGTTGCCCTATACGGAACTATCAATACACTTTCTCTTCATGTCTATTCGTTCTAGCAATAAACTACTGTCCACTCCTAGCGCTTCGCATGAAGATGAGAAATTATCTGCTTCTGACAAACTTCATCAAAGATCGTTACTTCCGCGCATAAGAGAATACAAAAAAAAAAAAAACATCAATCAATGTGCAGTTTATATAAATAAATATCAAAGCAGTTTCAAAAACAAACGTCTATTCTGCTCGTTACGTTTGTTGTCGTTTTGATTTTTGCTTGTAACTTAGTAACTAAGTAGTGTTATGTTGTCTGAAAATCTACGCTTTTAATCCTAACGAGCATGACTTTTAACAAAACTTGTCTTGCTTCATGATCATCGCATCAGTAAAAATAAAAACATTGAACATATTTTTCGGTCTGTAATATTTCCGTCCATGAATTATTGGTGAACAGCAGAGATCGAAATTCTCACTCAGCTGCGTGAAAATCATGGTCTCTCTCTCTCTCTCAAGCAGGTTGTCGATGAGTAGCGAACCGTTCACATTTTCATCTCTCCTCTTTCGCCGATAATTCATTATCTTCTCTCTTGTATATGCGAAAATATCTCTCTTCAAAATTCAACGAACATATTTTCTCATGTCACATTTTTCACTGAAAACATGCTTAGACCGTATACGAGGAGCAAAAACCGAATATAAGGCCAAGTCGGTGCACACTGGTACCACCATGGACCATCATTATAAAATTATAATGTCAGAATAAAAAAAATATAAAATATAATGTCAGAATAAATAAACAGACGGGGGCATTTTCAGGTTTCAAAAAGTCAGTGAAAAATAATTATCGGCATCTAGGATTCACTGAAAAAGGAACGATTTATTAGCTACTCATGCTGTCCGAAAATTATAAATCGCCGTTGCTTTTCTCGCAAAAACTGCTGTGAGCGTTTAATAGTCTCTCGCTTCTCACATTCTCATTTGTTTTGTAAAAGGACGTTTCTCTTCTCGTTCCGTTTGGTAAATGCCCGAACAACGGCTGATGCCGCTAACCGCTCGACCACGAAATCCACATAAGTTTTAATCGATTAAGGTTTAAACTTTACTAAATTTCGTCCCACAAAACGATAGTTAAGGCATTAGAGAGCCATTTAAAAGATTTTTATTTGATTTCTTATTTTGAATAGGCTCTTCTTTGCATGTATTCTGCATTATAAAAATTACCCAACGCTGTCCGACTCAAGCATCGCTCACGCATAACCCACCACCAGCATGGTAATGCCAAATCCATATTTCAAATAAACATATATTCAAACTGAACTAGTTGTAACAATTTACTGCTTATTAATATAATTTGTAACACGTTATACCACTGACTTAACTATTTGTGCTCCATTTGTTGAAATAAACATACAATATCATAATCAATAACAACAGTACAAAAATTAGTGTGACCGATTATCTTCCAACGCAATCATGGCCACTAATCTCTAGACCTAGAATTCTTAGCATGGTTTATGAGTATGCTCCTGCGTCAAGTGTAATCAAAACTTCAATTAGAAATCAATTCGTACATTCCCCCATTTGTTCAAGAGTTTAAAAATATCCTCACTTCTTTACAACCCGATTCCATCCATCCGAATGGAGCTTCATCATCGTCCACCAGCAATCATCATCACTCATTATCGTTCTTCCTCATTTCAGACACAGAGTCATATACGGTATGGCCGAACATCATCCATCCACGAGCAAGGCCCCCTCCAACCAGGACGCACGTTTACAATTTCTAGAGCACTTTGACGACATCTTCAAGTGCACAATCTGTCTAATCAAACTGGACGACCCTCACCTGTGTCCTCGTTGTTCCAAGCTCTACTGCTTCGACTGCATCACGGAATGGTTGCTCTCCGAGTCCGAGCAGCACTTGTACTGTCCCAACTGCAAATTCGACCTCCAGCTGGACAAACTGGTGAAAGTACGTTGGTTCGAGGAGGTGGAAAAACTACAACGCAACTGCCTTGAACCGACAGCGACGACGTCTTCGGTGGACAAACCAACGACGCCGAACGGCGCCAATGTCGGGGCTTCGCACAGTAACGGTGCTACCGCCAAGAAGAAGGACATCTGTCCGAAGCACCTGAGAGGCATCAACTTCTACTGTTGTACCTGCAAGCTGTGCGTTTGTGATGAATGTGCCGTCGCTGACGAGCACCATCTGGATCATACGTTCAAGAGTTTGGACGTGATTTATGACAGCAACCTACAGATTGCGGAAGAAGAGTTCGAGAAGGTCAGACATTACACGAAAAAGATTGCGTCGTTGGTCGAGAAAGTGGAGCGCAACATGGAGCTGGTGAAGAAGGTGAAGGAGGAGAAACTCAGAGAGATCCGATCGATTGCTGAAAGTGCCATCGAAGGGCTCGAACGGCAGGTCAATGACAAACTACAGAAGCTACAGGGCCACAAGTATGCGCTGATGGCCGAGATGCAGGACATCGAACAGTCGCTGCGGCTGATGGAGGGGGAGGTGATGGCAAGCAGCCGGTCGCAGTTCATTGCGAAAAAGTCTAGAATTTGCAAGGAGTGCAACAAAATTCGGATGAACCCGATCAAGGATTTCAAGCAAATTCGGATGCCGGTCAGCTTGAAAATGTAAGCATGATTCGCAGTTTTGCACTTTGGCCGTTATTTCGGCATTGTGCTTCTCCATGGCAACCAATTTTATTTACACATAGAAAATGTATCCGTGAGACTTGATTTCTTCAAAGTAGCTCGACCAAAACTGACTTGAAATTAATGGATGTTTTGATAGCGACATTGATAGTTGAACCATGCATTGCGTTGTGAATTATTCATCATTTTATGCCATAACCGACTGTTCAATAATACTTACCATTAACTTCACACATCTCAATTCCACTCAGCGAAATTCCAATCATCTACGAGACGGGCATATTTGTGATTGAAAACTTTTCCTCCTTCGATGACAACAAGGTGGCATATTCTAACGAATTTACCGACAACTTTGGCCACATCTGGCGCATCATGGTGTGGTGCGTGATCTCCGAGGACCAGTTGGGAATCTATCTGGAACTGGTTGACGGATTGCCTTGCTGGTAAAATGGAGCTAAATTTGACATTTGCAATCACCTACTGTGATCTACCTTTTCCCCAGGATGGAGTGTCGCTTCCAGTTGCTGCATCCGGACTCCAAACGCATCATCCACAAGAAAATTACGCAGCACTTCGATCGATCCACCCAAAAGGACTGGGGATTTCACGATTTCGTTGCCTTGAAGGCCATCCTGGACGACAACTATCTGAAGGATGACGACTCGTTGGAATTGTTATATCACATTCGGCCGTGCGGTGGTTAATAATCCGGAATCGACTGATTAATTATGAGAGAAGTTCAGACTGCAGCACCGGCTTCTTACCTCGAGTAAATGAAGTGTTCTTTTTATCTCTTGAAACCGGGTGTCGTTTTTATCTCTCCCCATTCCACCGTTTATGGCATCGTGAAAAAAAATCGCTAAGAGGCGGCCTGGGGAGCGCGAAAACATTCCGATTCTTGCATAACTTGGGTCATTTCCAGGCCGGTTTTTTTTTCTGTTGCTGCTTGACAAAATACTCTCAGTATCATCTTTTTGCTACTTCCCCGCGGGAGGCGAATGAGGGATAACACGCGGTCGACTATTGTGGGTAGGCCTAGGCTAGTGTCATTAGAGGCGAGGGATAAATATTTCTTTAAACCGAGATTGGAGAATTGGTTGTTTGTAGGTGGTGAAAGTAATGGTTATCTCATAACCCATACAAAAGAGGAAGGGTGAAAGGAGTATGCTGTTATGATAATAGTTGTCTTAATAGTAAACTAATCATTCATTCGTATTCGATGTTCTGAACTTTTTGTGGTCTTGTATAGTCAAGAGGGTAAATGGGGTAGAGTACTAGTTCTTTGTAATCTCAAATTTCCATTCGATAAGGGAGAAAACATCAATAATATCAATCTATCATCTATCTATCGCGTATCTATCTATATATATAAAAATGGATTTCTGTCTGTCTGTCTGAACCTAATAGACTCGAAAACTACTAAACCGATCGGCATGAAATTTTGTAGGCAGGGATTTTTGAGGCCGGGAAAGATTCTTAAGGTAGTTAAAGACCCCTTCCTTTCTCTGAAAAGGGGGGCTCCCATACAAATGAAACACATATTTCTGCATAACTCGAGAACTAATCAAGCAAAGAATACCAAATTTAGCATATGAGAGTTTTTGAAGGCAAAACAGGTTTTAATGGTAGCTTGAGAACCCTCCCCGTGATAAAAGGGGAGGCTCACATACAAATTAAACACAATATTCTGCATAACTCGGGAACTAATCAAGCAAACGGAACGAAATTTAGCATGTGGTGGTTTTTGGAGACAAAAAATGTTTCTATGTTGGTTTGAGACCCCTCCCCATCCTTAAGGGGGGATGGGCTCCAATACAAATGAAATACAATATTCTGCATGACTCGAGAACTAATCAGGGAAATGGAACCAAATATGGCATGTGGAAGTTTTTGAAGGAGAGAAATGTTTCTATGGTGATTTGAGACTCTTTCGCCATATGAGGAGGGAGGGGGGGGGGGGCTCTCAAACAAATGGAACACAAATTTCTGCATAACTCGCGAACTAATTATGCAAATGGAACCAAATTTGGAATGGACGAGTTTTTTTTAAGGCATGAAATGTTTTTATAGTGGTTCAAAGCCCCTCCTCCCTCTAAAAAGGGGGGCTCTCATACAAATGAAACACAAATGTCAACCAAACATGAGAACTATGCCTACTGCTTTGCAAATTTGTATTCAGTGGTTTTTGGGTCCGGAAAAGCATCTTATGGTAGTTTAACGAATTTAAGCCAAACATGAGAATTACACCTACTGCAATGCTAATTTGCATGTAGAAGTATTTAGGTCCGGGAGAGCATCTTATGATTGTTCAAGACCCCTCCCGCCTATAGAAAGGCGGCCCCCATGCAAATGAAACTATTTGGTATGGGCGAGTTTTTGAAGGCAAGAAATGTTTTTATGGTAATTTGAGACCTCTCCTTACTCTGGAAAGGGAGACTCCATACATACGAAACACAAATTTTAACCAAACATGAGAACTATCCCTACCGCTATGCAAATTTGTATGCAGGGGTTTTTGAATCCGGGAAAGGATCTTATGATAGTTCGACACCCCTCCCGCCTTTAGAATGGGGGCTTCCATGCAAATGAAAAAATATTTTATGCATAACTCAAGAACTCATCAAACAAATGGAACCAAATATTGCATGATGAGGTTTTTTTAGGCAAGAAATGTTTCTACGGTGGTTTGAGACTCCCTCTTCTTTGGAAGAAGGGGCTCTCATACAAATAAAACACGAATTTGAGCCAAACATGAGAATTATCCCAACAGGTATGACTATTTTTATGCAGGGATTTTTGGAGTCGGGGAAGGTTCTTATGATGGTTAGAGACCCCTTCTGCATCTGAGAGGGGTGCTTCTACACCAATGAAACATAAATTTCTACATAACTCGAGAACTAATCAAGCAAATGGAACCAAATTTGGGATGTGGGAGTTTTCGGAACCAAGAAATGTTTCTATGGAGGTATGAGACTCCTCCCCTCTCTGGAATGGGTGCAAATTAGACACAAATGTCAACCAAACATGAGAATCGTACTTACTGTTCTAAAAACTTATATGAAGGGGTTGTTGAGGCCGGAGAAGGTTCTTATGATGGTTTGAAGCTCCTTCCCCGCCTAGAAGGGGAGGACCAAACATGAGAATTATCCATGCAACTAAAACACAAAATGTGTATTTCTCGGGTAAGAAGCATATTCTGATAGAAGTTTGAACCCCTTTTAGTCAAAAATTGGGTGAGTTACTCTCAGTGCTACATTATGCACAAGAAGTTAATCTTAGGTTATGCAAAAGAAAATTACGTACAAACTGACAGGATACGGCTTCGTTTGTCTTTGAAATGCTTCTACGCACAAAGCAAAACCGGTAGAAACTACTGGTCCAAGGGTTAAATTAACTACACAAACCCTTTTTTTGCATAAATAACATACACAAGCAAACACAAATTTTTTAACCAGATTCATTCAAAACAAAAACCATAAACGCGCCAGTTCTATTAATATTTGCAAGGCTCGCACCGAGTTCAGCTAGTATATATATATCAATGAATTTCTGTCAGTCTGAACCTTAAAGACTCGAAGACTACCGAACCGATCGGCGTAAAATTTAGTATGCAGGGGTTTTTAGGGCCGGGAAAAGTTCTTATAGTAAGAGACCCCTCTCATCTATGTGAAGGAGGGCTCCCATACAAATGAAACACAAATTTCTGTATAACTCGATAACTAATCAAGCAAATGGGACTAAATTTGTCATATAGAAGTTTTTGACGACTAAAAATGTTTCAGGGGTAGTTTGAGACCCCTCCCCATTCAGAAAAGGGAGAGGGGGCTTTCACACAAATGAAACACAAGTTTCTGCATAACTGGAAGAGTAATCAAGCAAATGGAAATTAATTTGTCAGGAGGAAGTTTGAAGGCAAGAAATGTTTCGTAGGTGACTCGAGATCCCACCCCTTTCTGAAAGGTATGGGAGGGGGGGGGGGGGAGCTGCCATACGAATGAAACACAAATGTCTGCATAGTTCTAGAAATAATAAAGCAAATGGAACCAAATTTTGCAGGTAGAGGTTTATGAACGTAATACATATTTCTAAGGTGACTTGAGGCACCTGCCTGTTCTAAAAGAGAGGGGGTTTCCTACAAATGAAACACACATTTCTGCATAACTCGAGAACTTGTTAAGCAAATTGAATCAAATTTGGCCCGTGGAGGTTTTCAAACGACAGAAATGTTTTGATGGTGGTTTGAGACTTCTTCGCGCTCTGGAAGGGAGGGGGGAAGGAAGCTCCCATACAAACGAAACACAAATTGCTGCATAAGTCAAGAGTTAATATAGCAAATGGAACAAAATTTATTATATGGAGGTTTTTGAAGGCGAAAAATGTTTTCATGGTGGTTCGAGACCCCTCTCGCCTCTTCAAAGGGAGGCTCTCATGCAAAAGAAAAAAAAATCTGCATAACTCGAGAACTAATCAAACAAATGGAACCAAATTTGGCATGGCGAGTTTTTGAAGGCGAGAAAATTAATTGTTAATGTTTTTATGGTGGTTTGAGACCCCTCTTCTTTCGGGAAATGAAACACTCATTTCCTCCAAACCTGAAAACTATCCCTACAGCTATTCAAATTTGTACGGAGGAGTTTAGGGGCAAGGGGAGGATCTTATAATAAAGGTTGTACGGAATCAAATTGCACCACTTTTAAATTGCTGTAACTTTTTACCCGTTGGGTATTTTCTATGGAAATTTTGGGTGAAATTAGTTCAATGTGTATTTGTTTACGTTGTGTAAGATTCACTAGCAGTTGTGCCATCGTTGCGAAGATGGAGTTGGAAGAACAGCAGTGGCGCCAAAAAAATTTGCGCACGTACCTCGAAAATCCGGATCTTTCTCATCGTGCCATCAGCAGGAAGCTGAGAATGGTACATTCTACGGTGTCTTGTGTTTTAAATCGGTACCACGAACGTTTGATCATCGATCGGAAAGAAAAAAGTGGCAAAAATGGACCTCCGTATAGTGTTAAGGATCACAAGCGGGTAGTTCAAGCTTTCAAGAGGAATCCCAACAGTTCAGTTCGAGATGTGGTGAAGAAACTGAATCTAACCAAAACTTTCGTGCAAGATGCGAAAAAACGTGAAGGACTACACACGTACAAAGTGCACACGTACAAAGTCCAAAAGGTGCCCAATCGCGATGAACGGCAGAATACGGTAGGTAAAACACGTGCACGGAAGCTCTACACCCAGATGTTGACGAAACCACAATGCCTCGTAATGGATGATGAGACGTATGTAAAAGCAGACTTCCGGCAGCTTCCGGGGCTCCAGTTTTTCAGTGCTCATCATACATTCGATGTCTCTGAGGACGTTAGAAATCAGAAGATGTCAAAGTTCGCCAAAAAATATTCAATTTGGCAAGCAATTTGCTCGTGTGCAAAGCGGAGCACCCCATTAGTGACAACTGGAACGGTCAATGGGCAGATGTACCTAAAGGAATGCCTCCAAAAGCGTCTACTTCCTCTTCTGAGGTCACACGATGGTCCTACGATTTTCTGGCCGGTTTTAGTCTCGTGCCATTACTCGAAAGAGGTTTTGGAGTGGTACAAGGCTTATAAGGAGGTCAATTTCGTGCTGAAGCATCTCAACCCCCCGAACGGATCGGAACTGTAGCCAATTGAAAAGTGCTGGGCCATCATGAAGCAAGAACTTCGGAAGCATCCTAAAGAAGTGAAATCGGAGGAAGATATGAAGAAAAAATGGATTGCCACGCAAAATAAAGTTTGCCCAAATGTTGTGCAGGACCTTATGAGTAGTGTTAAGATAAAGGTTCGTGTATTTGGATATGGAATTAAAATTGAATAAAACAAACATGGAAAAATGTTTATAACATTCTTTTTTACTCCCGGAAAGTTTGAAGATGATTGGTTGAACGGACGAATTTTGCCGAGTATTTGTGTGTGTCGCAATTTCATTCCGTACACCCTTTATCGTGTTATATTTAGATCACAATGGATACGGGCTTCATCCCAGATCCAAATAGAGTGAATACCTGGGTATTGAAAAACTTCTTGTCTGTTAATTGCAAAATAGCTGCAATATTCGAAACATTTCTGTCTATTGAACGTCCTATCGGTATAATATGATTCCTAGAGGGCCGATTCTGCAGGGAACCACAGAAAAGATACTCGGGGTCTACGTCTGAATCGCCACGATAAAACACTTTCGTCCACAGCTGCATAACCACGATTACGAAGCATTCCTCGATTGTCGAATGATGGTTCGTCAATGAAGACCGAATTATACTAATCCCACCGAATACAGGATAACTCTGCACAATACTCCAATGTACCAATTTCACGAAATTGAATCGATGCACTTTTTGTCGATGCACTTCCAAGTAGCCTTCGGCATGTAAAATCCGGCATATTGAAGCAATACTGATAGACATGTTGAATGTGAATGGTAAATGTTTGAATGTAAATGGAGTTTAATGACTTCCGTGCTAACCCGACTACGTAAAACCCATAAAAACAGTGGTAAACTGTGTTTGAGGATGCATGTTTACGACGAACTTCTTGATTCAAAAGCAAGGTTATGATAATTTCTAACAAGTCTCGTTCTTCTGTTTAATGTATCAATTAGATATTTCAACAAAACAAAAACAAAAAAGTTTGACAGCTTGCTTTGTCGCTAAATTTGGCGCTGGGTCAGCGGCGCCGAAACGCCAAACGGGGTAAAGCTATGTCCATTTAGAATCCGGAATAATAAAATCATCTGTATCTCGGTAACGGATTGACGTACAAATAAGTTTGCTACATCAAAATAAAGGTAATTCACTGTACTTTAAGGAAAAAAAATATCAATACAAATTATTTCTCTTGGTTTCTAATGAAAATTCGCACTTGCTTCTTTATTCCTCCAATCAAACGCTGCACACCTCCGGAGTCAATTTACTTGGCACACTTGTTCCACATTTTGGTCATCTGAGTCGCGTCCCGAGCCGTTTTTCCACTTTTCGTAAGCTTCCGCTTCATTATTGCCCAAAATCTTTCGATGTACCGAAACTGCGGGCAGTTAAGTAGATTTATGTTTTTATCGATAGAATCTACGTTACTATCGCGGTGTGACTGGATGACTTCCCGGCTGTAGTGGCAACCCGCCAAAACTTCACGGGACCTTTATGGGCTTTAATGAAAGGTAGTACGCGGTTTTTAAGGCATTCTTCCTTGTACAGCTTCGAGTTCATCGGCTTATTCGTCACGAACACTTTGGTGTTTGCTCCGCAGCTGCATCATCAGGTTTTTTTTGGCAAATTTGTCCATAAAAGCAAACTTAAACTTCGCAGGAACATCACTTCGTGCCGTCGCCATGTAGAATTTTTGGCCAGGAAGCTGTCCGAAATGCATTTTGACGTAGGTTTCATGACGTCGATGAGCTGGAATCCTTGGTACTTCGTCAAAACCTGTCGGTACAATTTCCGAGCTCGAGTCTTGGTGACGAAACTTTGCTTCAACGTTCTGTTTGGTTGCTTGCTGGCTCGATAAGAACGGTATCCTGCTCGCAAACGGATTCTTCGCACGGTACTGCGAGCAGCAGTGTATTTTTGTGCGATTTCATTATCTGATAGTCAAGGGTTTGCTCTGACAGTTCTCAGCACCTTCTGGTTGAGCTTGAGGTCATATGTTCCACTACGACGCTTACCTTGAGGCACTCGATCCACGCTCTTCCACTCCCTAAAACGTTTGAGCAAATCACAAACGGTTGATTTGGCGATTTTCAACGTTTTTGCGATTTTTTGCGGACCACTTTGGATTATCAACGTGGGTGTGCAGATTTTTTTCTCTCCTCTCGGCTTCCATCTGGAATAACTTTTGACTCACTCCACGAAACACCGTTAAATTTATACCACAGAAAATGGGCGCCTAGGTAAACAAGCCGCTGTAAAATAATTCCTGCAGTAGTTACTGCAACTGCCGCTGCAACACAATAAGAGATTCCGGTTTCTAACTGGACAGAACTTTATAACATTTTGGGAATTATGCGCAATCAAGACTTAGCTGTTATGGACCAAACGGTCTGCGCCAAAGCGAGGAAAAAAATATGCGCAATATGGAAACAGTTTTCAAACTATCTCTTGTAAACCAGTGCAAATTCTTTTAAATCGATTAATCGACATAGAAGAAGTCTGAAATCTGGCAAATGATATACGTCTATCTGTTAAAAAATTTGCTTTTTTTTGGAAATATTATGGAAAACGAAAAAAAAAGCGTTCCCAAAAATGAAAACGGGCGTTTTCAGGATTTTTCCTTTTAAACGTTATTTAGTTCATGATTACGTGATCCAGTTCACGGTATACTTTTGGTTATTCTCAAATTCATGCTCTGGGCACGGATTATTTTCCGTGTAGTTTGAAAAACTCTTTCAGTATGTCAAATTTTTTTCTTTATTCTTCTTCTAATATGCTTGTAAAGTTTTTTTTTTCAATGTTTAAAAAAAGTGATATCGCTAATGAGCCTACTAAAGTGAATAATAAAGTGAATATTTTTGAACAATCAGTGGATAAAACCGATCAATGCAGTTTTGACAATTCAAGAAGCTCATTTACGTGGACTTAGAATATTTTTGGTAAAATCGGTTTGAGATTGTGTAAACCAAACTTATTACGATTGAAGAAAAATTGCTGAAAAACAGATACCAAAACAATGAAAAATTTCGTTTGAATCCTATCACCTTGTAAACAAGCTCGCTGAACTGTCAAAAAAGTGAGGTACACGCTCGTTTGTAATTTCTCAAAACTGAGTAGAAAACGACTCAGTTTCGTTAAAAGTGGAACTACCCTAATTAGAGTAATTTAAGGGTTACTCAATGTTGATTAACTAGGTCATCTGTCAAAATTAGAGTAAACATTACTCAGCCACGTTTGTTTGTATTTTTACAAAACTGAGTAGAAAATGACTCAATTTAGTTAAAACTGGAACTTCTCTTATTAGAGTAGCTATAAAGTTACTCAATTCTGATTAACTATGTCCCTTGTCAGAATTTGAGTAAACATTATTTAGTATCTAATTTTATTTTTTAATTTATTTTAATCAAATTGTTGACTGTTCCGACAACTGTCCAGTCGAAACGGAAGTGTCGAAATACTTTAAATTTGTTATTTTCTGGATTGATTGTAATTCATGGATTCAATTCGGCACTTCGACGTCAAAATGATTGTTGATTACAACATACAGCCGTCTCATCTTGAAAACTTTTGATCGACTGAAACACGTTTTTCGTTTTTGACAGCTTCATTGTAGTTACTCTATTTTTATAAATACAGTGCTTTTACAATCAGAGTAGCATTTACTCAGTTTCCTTATATCAAGTTACTCAGTTTTTGACGTTTAGCATAGAAATACGAAACTGAGTGAAAGTTACTCTATTTAGAGTAGATCTGAACGAGCGTGTAAGCACATTCCTTGCCATGATCTATTGATTGATTCGGGAACACGGAATTTTATCACTTTACTGGCGTGCCGAGGCACATTTTATCCACACTTCATGAAACCGACAGTATACAACCAGTACCTGAAACAACTTTTTGTTAAATTGTATAAAATGAAAGGTACCCCCTCATTGGCTATTTATGGGTAAGCACATAAGCGGTAAGTGGCAGAATTAAACGTAATTACCCATGCAGGTGATGATACCGGGATTTACGTAATCGGCTTTTATAAAGTCAAAGCTCAATCTTACTATCATCGTCGGTTCGTGCAGAAATCACTACCACGGTCATGTTTCCCGCAAGATTGATTCATGGTTCATTGAAATTAGGGGATAATCTAGGCTTTACTTTTCGATAATAGGCTATAATCGAAAACGGCAATTTTAATTTAGCGAGCACTCAAAAGCAGTTCGATCGTTTTTTCGCATCCCCCCAATCTATCTCTCATTGAACAAGTGGCCGGGTTTTTTTTAACGCTAATTGTCCATTGTCATCGTCATCATCATCATCATCATCATCATCATCATCATCATCATCATCATCATCATCATCATCATTGATGTCGGGTTGTCGCCAGTGAATTGTGCTGCGGGGTTTGTGCGTGCTTTAGGTGCTACGTTACTGCAGGCGGACGATTCCGGTTGGATACTGTGTTTGGACGTGATGTCAGATTATACCTTGGTCGATCTCCGTAGGATGATTTTTGCTGTAAGTGATGAGAGGTGGTGTAGCTTTCAGCAAGCAGAAAATGACTTAAATCGGTATAGTTCCGTAAGAATAGGCGAAGTACCGAACAACTTGTCCGCATTTCTACGAAATTATTTCAATCGTATTCATCAATAAACAGTTTTCTAGAATAAAAAGCTAAACAACTTCTCCAAGTTTGTTTGAACAAACAGTTATTTAGTGTTAATTTTTGTTGGGTCATTCATTCCTCCACGATAACGATTGCGACGTTTACTTCTGCTAGAAATTGTTTGTGTGGTAAGGAATGTATCGAAAATAAACTAATGTGTGCATTAATAAAAGAACTTTTTGGTGGATTATTCTTGAAGTTTCAATAAACTTTTTACAAAACGGTGTGACATCACTTTTGCACTTTTTGGGAATTAGGGAAGGTTCATTAATTATGTCACGCAGTAAGGGGGGAGGGGGGGGGGGGGGGTTGAGAAAACGTGACGATCCATACAAAAAAAAAATTGGTGGTCCATACAAAAAACGTTACAAGGGGGGGGGGGGATGTACAAAAAAAGTCAATTTTTGCGTGACGTAATTAATGGACGTTCCCTAATGTAGATACGTCACTTGTGTTGATAAGCAACTTGCGAAACTATGTTATATTATTTCAATTCCCCTAAACGACGCGTTGGTAAAAGGCTTTATATCACGAGGTTAACAATTTAGATTTTTGTTTTTTTTTTAGTAAAAATTGATTTCTTTTAAGGCTAGTATGCAGCTGATAAGTAATGTGCATTAGGATAGGACAATAAATGGTCAAGAAATGCTTTTACTGTCGGAATTACTTACCTTGTATGCAGCTGATAAGGAAGGCAAACTTCGTAACGTTAGTAACGCCTGCTCGTGTAATCTAAATGGGGCTGTCAGTTTCCCTTGCGGAATAATAGTCCGTTCGATTATTCCGCAAGGAAAACTGACATTTCTCCCATACAGGAGCAATTGTCAAAATTACTTCGGTAGAAATAGCAAAAATTACTTCAAGTCTTTACTTGTCAGCTGCATACTAGCCTTTAGAATAATATTTTTACAACGTTTTGTTTGCAGAAAAAATTATACGTCATTTTGAAAAGTTAGACGCGTCTGTGTGAAATATGACAACTTGAAGTAACATTTCGACGTAACAACATTGTCATTTGCTGAATGGCGTATCATTTTGACGAAGGTAACATGACATCTAGCATACTGGCTAATCAAAATAACGTATAGTCTTTTTCTATAGCAGACCGTTGTAAAAAAAAACGTTTTTCTAAATGAAACATGAATCCTCTCCTAGTGGGATTTTTAAGCACAGTGATGTAATATATTTTACCAATGAGCCGTTCTATGAGTGGAATTCATTTGGGATAAACATGTCCGGTTTTCAAAAAGGAATAAAAATCAATGTTTATTTTTTGATTTTCGTCCAAATGTTACTTACTCGGTGATTGTCACCATGTGTTACTTACGTCCATTTGAAAAAGTATTCAAGATTTAGTCGGTTTTTTTAATGCACAGTTTATTCACTTACATTTGCGTTGTACGCGTGTATTTGTGACGGTTTTAATGTGTTCATCACAGTATGCTGAGCGTGTGACTGTCATCTTTCGTTTGTAGACTTGTTTGTACGGTTTAAATTCTTCGTTTTCAACATGTCGGGCATTAAAAAATGAGAAAAATTAAGGATTTGGACACATGGCTACGTGGAATGGGTGTAACTATGCGACAATTGGCGAAGTACTTTGGAATTCATTACGCGAGTGTGAAATCCATCATAACCATGTTTGGGGAATACTGTTCTTTCAAAGACGGGACAACTTGAAGACCTACAAGAAGCATGAAATCGTAAAACAAAAAGCAGAACAGGAGCAACGCGCAGCAGCAAGGGCCCGGAAATTGTATTGGCGAGTTTTGCAGAGACCGGATGCATGTATTTTGATGGACGACGGGGCCTATGTCAAGGAGGGCTTAAAAACCCATCCAGATCCACAATATTAAACGGCCGCCGAAGGGGAGGTTGTGAGCGATGCAGACAGGTCAAATCAACTGGAGAAGTTTGGTTGAAAGGTGCTGGCAAATTCCTCTGGTCGGTAAAGAAGATTAGCTAGTGAGAAAATGGAACCAGGAAACCTATATTGAACATGGCAAACTAAAGATCGCCGGACAAGTTAAGGAAGTGATCGATAAGAGTAAAAATCGTAACCAGCAGTCGGGTAAGGACTTGGATGAAAAGGACAATTCGGCTGACAAAAAATGGAAGCAAGGATTAACAAAGCTACAGAGTCGCTCGCTACAGCTACGGCCAACAAAAATCGACTATTCAGGCAGCTTTGGCCGGAGTAGGTGATGGTGCTAAGCGGAAGATGATTGTATTCGATGACAACGATGAGGGCCAAAATAAGCAGAAGCTATCGTTGTTTGGCGATGAAAACGGTGAAGATGAACATAGCGGATTCTCAAGTAAACAATCAGGAACGCAAGAAGCAGTTGGAGGTACTATCAAAAGTGACTGGATGGGAGACGATCGAGAACAGTTCAAGAAGGATAATGTAAAGGGAATGCCACGGTAAGATATCGACTAAAAAAGACATTCCGATAGAGGAGAAGTTTTCACGAAATTTTGGAGGCAAAACGAGCCGAACGTCCGGAAGAAGTGTTTCAAGTTACGAACGATAAGTTCTTCATGGTTTCCGATGATATATCCAATGTGATAGGGACAAACTCCGTGAGATTTAGTTTACTCTGTACGGTTGGCGCTTCGATGGGTAAAAAATCTGATGAGGAAGACGAAAAAGAGCAAGGCCGTGATAAACCCATGAACCGTGATGCCCGATTCGAATCATCAACAACATCTAGTGAAGGTGAGGATGAGCAACATACACGGCTAGCCATTTTAACTCAGTTTTGAGTCGTTTTTGACTCACTTTCGCCAAAAGTGGAGTCACTCACATTTGAGTAAATGTAACTGGGATTGACAAGTCGACAAATTGAAAACATTCATCCGATTTGAGTCGATGTTTTTGATTCGGTGACTTGTCCATTCCAGTAACATTGACTCAAACTTGAGTGACTCCACTAATGACGAAAGTGAGTCAAAAACGACTCAAAACTGAGTTTAAATTGCTGGCCGTGTACGACGGCAATCGAACCAGAAGAAGAGAAACTCGTTCCAGCTGTACAGGAGGTGGAAGCTAACAAGAAAAAGAAAGTGGATACCTATCGAAGGGAATTGGGAAGGAGAATTTCTTCTTCTTACCGAATGATAATCGAATCGAGGAAGGAAGAATTTTTTTCCTGGAATTTGTCAGCTCTACCGGTATTGCATGCAATAGATCATTGCACGAAAAGTATCAACCCCATTATTTTGACAGTTCAGGTTGCTTGTTTAATCTCTCAAACGAAATTTTTCATTATGTTTTTTTTTGGATTCTGTACGATTAGATTCAGGAAATGATGTCAAAACAAGCACTGGTGCCTGTTTTCCGGCTACTTTACTTTAATCCTAAAAAAATAGAGCTCAAAATCTCGAATCGATCTTACCGGATTTATTCTTCGTCCCTGTAAACAAGCTCCCTGAATTGTCAAAACTACACTGATGACACCATCGTGCAATGATCTATATGTTTCTGTGGTATGAAGTCATACCATACAGTGTGTCTCACAATTGATGTCACCTTTTTTCAGTATTGGTTTATTTCAGCTGGGAAATTTTGACAGTGGAATTCATTACACCCATTTTGAGTGTATTCTTTTGACAGCTTAGCGCTGAAGATAAATAAACGATTCCCTTTGTTTATATTTATCAGCTACCATGGAAGCCATGCGAGAGCAAGTTTTAAAATTAAATTTGCAAAAGCTTAGACCGTGTCAGATATTCAACAGCCTTAAGCAGTTCAGAGTCAGTAAGCGTTTTGTTTTTCGTTCCTTTAAACGGTTCAAGGAAACTGGAAAATGTCCATATTTAACATAAAGGAGGTGCCAGACGAACTGCCAGATCAAAGAAAATGATCAAATTTGTGAGGGAGCGAATAAGATGTAATCCGGCCGTATCTGGCCGTAAAATGAACAAACAATTTCAAATTTCCCCTGCTTCAATGAACAGGTTCCTGAGACATGACATGGAATGCAGGCCGTACAAAAAAAAACAACGAGTTCACGGGTTGACGGAGCGTCAAAAGCAAGCCAGGGTCCAAAGAAGCATAAATCTTTTGGTTCGGCACGGTGACTGCGAGATTTTATTTTCAAATGAAAAGCTCTTCCTCCTTCAGGACAGTTATAATCAACAAAATGAACGAGTGTATGGCAAAAGTCTTGTCAATATTCCAAGAGATAAACTAGCTGTAGAGCGCTATCAGAATGTATCGAAAATCATGGCATGGGGCGCCGTTTCACGAAAAGGAAAACTTCCTCTTCTTTTCATAGAACCTAAAGGCCAGCATCTACTAAAAAAGTAGAGAGGTTACTGAATTTAGTTCAATCTTACCAAGCGGAATTTTGACAATTGATCTGCATGGAACGAAACGTCACCTTCACTTACGGAATAATCGAGCGGAATATTTTTCCGAAAGTAAGAGCGACAGTTTTTTTAGTTTGCGTGGAAACTTTACAAAATTCCAATTTTATTTATCGTTCTTTTCAGGTATATATAAATTTCTTTCCGATTTTTTACTTTTCCGTTTCAGTAAACGGAATTTAACATGGGTAGCAAAATAAATTTCTTTCGAACACGATACCGACCTTAACGTAAAAATCAACACTGAATATTACATCGAGCAGGTTTTGGAGAACCACCTGCTTCCTCATGCTTCAACGCTGTATGGGAATACACCATATTGTTTCCAACAGGACTCAGTTCTTGCTCATAAGGCGGAAAATTTGCCCCATTTCATCACAAGTGAAAAATGGCCTGCATCTTCACCAAATTTCAACCCACTTGACTGTTTTGTTTGGGGTTATATGACTCAACATATAGGCCCTACGAAAGGGCTTACTTTAGATCGATTCAAGAAACATGTGGTTGATATTTGGGACCAAATTCGTCAGAAAATCGTGCGTTCCAGCTGTGATGAGTTTACAAAGCGTTTGCGCATAGTTATCAAGGAAAGAGGGAAAGGCGAGAGATTCTATTTGAATTAATATGGTTTATTTCTATAACATGAATCTTTAAAATGAAAAATAAAAGCTATGATTTGGTTGATTTGTTTTGCTATAATCTCATTTTGTTTTAGTGATAGCTATTGTGAGACACCCTGTACACTACCGGAACAATCAACGTGAAAATCTATAGATCTGAATGTCTGCAGAAGAGGTTGATGCTTTTTTATCAGAAGCATAGTACACCTCCAATGTTTTTGGTTTTTGATTGTGAAGAGAGTAAACGACTGGTAAATGCAGGAGACAAAAAAAAAAAAAAAAAAAATGCTGGGCCAAGGCGTTTAAAAAATGTGATGAAATACTTGTCCGGAACTTGATGAAAAATGTTCGATAAAAAATGTTCAAATTCATGAAAGAATAATATTAATGTTCAAGTTCAATTCCGTCAAGTTCAATCCATTTGTTTGAATAAAACATCATTTTTATTATATGATTTGAATAAACAATATGTGGTTAAGTTATTTTCGATACAGTCCTCATTTATTCAATGTTAATCGCGTTGACCAATTTCTTCTAGCGAAGTATGGTGAAAAATCTTCATTGCACATAAAAACATAAATGTCCTCTATATATTTTTATCGAAAAAATGTTACCCATTGGAAT
This sequence comes from Aedes japonicus, assembly GCA_034211315.2. Lineage (NCBI taxonomy): Eukaryota > Metazoa > Arthropoda > Insecta > Diptera > Culicidae > Aedes > Aedes japonicus. Next base: position 14,064 of record JASCZW010004642.1, on the reverse strand, counting down.
CTATTGTTTATCAATGGCACTTTGCACTGTGCTCTGAAAGTATCATGTTTTGTTTAGAAAACATCGTTCAAATACCAATACTAGGATGTCCCATCTTTAACAACCTACAGAGAAGTAAATTTTTAAAGGCGTTTTTCTCGATTTGCGGTTCTTCCAGATGGGACAGATATGCTTTTATGGGTAGTGAACAAGCGCTGGAATGACCCTAACGTTCTGATCTATTGGCTGATGATGTTAATGCCTAGTCGAGAGATACAATAAGTACGGTAGCTATACATATATTTGACGATGTCCAAACAGACAGTTTAATTCATGTTTTAAATATAAGTAAACGAGAAACAATAACCTAATCAAAAGCAAATCAGTCATTCTAATCTGGGGGTTTCCTTGAAGTCGAAGTGACATTTGTCACTTGGTGACGCGACTATCCATTTGATTGGCACAGTAGAGTCACGTCACTGCGTCGTTGCTTTTCTCACTTAACTAGTGACAAACCCTTTGTGACAAGTCAGCAAATCCTCCTGAATATTTACAAAATTGACTTAATTTTCGCGTGACCTGATGCGTGCTACTACCTAATTTCTGAGCAAAAGGATTGCTACGATCGTCACCGAAATGGATGTGAATGGTAGTCTGGACTGGATGGATGTCGTCGGTTGAAGGCTAAATCCAAACCGATGATGGGCAGAGATGATTATGATGATGACGATGATGACTGAGCAACGGGCTACCTGCGAAATAATTACGATTTCGCGCTCGCGCGCATTCTCCGTCCATCGCGGCGTCGTCGTCGTCGGCTTAAATTGTATAATCATCAAAACTGAGAGTGTGCGGATTGAGTACTAGATTATGTTCGGAATGCAGTGTAACTAGCGGTCGCAGTAGGCATTGCTTCTCGATTTTCGTTTGTGGTTGATGTGATGCCTAGACTAGACGCTACATAACCCCGAGGATTACCACATTCTTTGACAAATTTGCTTGTTTTGATTGCTTGACACCTCGTTGATGGCAGCCGTTAGAAAGGATTGGACCTCGCTCATTGTCTGGATTATCTGTCTGCTTAATGCTCATTATAGGATGATGGCCAGTGATGATGGGGATGCGTGTATACGAGAGATGTAAGATTGAGCGGTTGTTTATTGATGAGAACGTGCAAGAAATTGTGGTCCTATCACTGTATGTACATTTTCCAAGCTTGAAAGTATCGTTTTACTGAATAGTCCATTAATAAAAAATAATCACATCGTACTTTTAGTCGTTTTAGAAATGCCGCAATGTTTGTCAGTAGGAAAATTCACCTCAGAACATCATATGATGAATTGGAATGTCAGCCATGCAACATTGTTATAACATAGGATATTAGATAGCAAATTAAATAAACAATCTTGCGATTTTCCTACATGTGTTTCGTCAGAGCTGCTCAGAAAAGAAACAAGCACGCACAAAAATTTCGCATCAGCAAATCGTTTATGGCCAACCTCGATTGGCTGAGCGCATTCGGCAATGGTGACATTGTAAGGACGCTGCGTCCGTGAACGGTTCCATCGCAGGCGGCTAGGAATATCGATCGAAAACGTTTCTCATTTCACAGCAGTTCTCCCAACCGTACTTGAACGTGCAAATTGTTGCTGAACTAATGACACGGTACTGAATTACAATGCATGTACGGTTCTTAATGGTACAACATGGGCAAACATGAGCGCACCTCGCTACCGTGTGATCCTCCAACATCCACCCACCCTGCGCCTGGATTGATCACTTGCATCCATATCCGATGTTGCGATCTCGATGTGCCTTAGTTACAGGTTTCAGTGCCATAAATCGGTTTTTACGACCTACGGGCCACTTCCAAGAAGTGCGTGTAATCGTCGATCTGCGTGCAAGTTCAAGTTGATGACGATGGGGGAAAAAAACATCCTTGCCAACGGTATGAATTCGATCGAACATTTTTGTAGATTTCTTCCTTCGCGTGGTCGTCGTCGTCTCCGGGTCTCAATTGTTTTATGTGAAGGTACACGTACAGAGCTGCAAACGTGAGCTTTAAGAGCCAGATAATTAGGCAAGGTCAAAGCGTTTCGTGTACCACTCTCGCTTTCGATAGATTCAGCAACGTCATCATCATCATCATCATCATCATCATCGTCATTATGGCATGCTGTAAGGATTCATGGATGAGAAAATATGAATGCTTGAATTTCATCGATTGTCAGTCTCCATTGACTGGACGCATCGTGCTGGTAGGAAATAAGTGATTTAAGCCCAACGGATGAAACTAGTTAATAACCCGTTATTTACTCCACCACCTGTGCGTTTCCCCCATAGGTCATTAATAAAAAATTGAATTCGAGGAGTACGTGTTTCTACCTTACGATTTATTCGTCTGAAATGTATATTTCAATGTTCAATACTTGATTTTGGCGGTTAGGAACTGGATTATTCGGACCGTATATGTGATTGTAATTGGTGTTGAACACTCGACAGTTTATCATTAATATCTAGCATAAATTTATTCTCCAGTATGTATTTTTATAGATACTGATATAGGTTTTATAGAATAATGATTATTTTGATATTTTATGTCTACTAATGAGTTCATGTTCACAATTTTGATCAGTAGGAATGCAGTAGAGATAGTGCGTTTTAACATGAGCATGACCATGAGCATGATTGACCGCCCGAGGTTGCTACTCCGTTTTTGCCAGATCAGCTGTTATTACACAGAGATTGGGACTAACATACATATTCAATGTGTAAAAACTGGTGATCTCAAACTAAGGCAATACCGGCGCCGGCCCCGTCCGAATGCAGGTGAAGTAGGGAAAGGGTAGGAATATGTTGACATGATACTCACTTTATTGGAAGCCGCGGAGTCCACTGCCCTTCCACGACCCAAGTAACACCAAAAACATCTCTTTGGTCAGTTATCGTGAAATTATGTCATACAGGAGTATTAAAAATGAAATGAAAAACATCTTTTGTCATGAAAAAGCTGAGAGGATGTTATCGAAAAACATTTGCCTATCATATCACTCATGTATTTTTTTAGAACATATGACTTTATATTCGACTCATATATGACCAAAACAGCGCAATTAACTGATTTTTTTATAACATCTTTTAGGTCGCGTAAGAAGTTTTAAAAATGCATTGCATAGCATGCTTTTGACAAGACGATGTCTTATCTTGGTAGTTTATAGCATCACAAAAACCCATAGGTTATAATCAAGTTATTGACAAGTAAAACTAAACGCAGAATTACATGAACACAACAATTCAATCCAACAAGTCTCAAACTAGCAGATGTAGACACAGACCGAATTTGACAGTTATGTTTGTTATGAATATGGTGAATATGTTTATGAATTCCCATTACTTTTTATAAATTTTTCATAGCGATTAAAAAGCAGACCTAGCCCATTTGCAAAATATCTTGTTAAGAAATAGATACAGAATTGGACTAACTACAAGAAAAAAAATAAACATATTTTTTGGAACTATAGCATGCAATAACAATCCCCATCAGCAGTTGAATCATTGTGACGGCCGACAAGAAACGTCATTTTCTCTCAAACTAATGGAGTTAAATGACATTTTACTAAGAAGATGCCATAATACGGTTATTATGATGTTATAATAACTAACTCAAATTATTTGCATTGGATGAGTATGTTATTAGACTGCTCTAAAGATGTATTTTAGACTCAATTTTAACTTCACGTCATAGCTATGGACAAAATTACACTGCCGGTTGAAATTTTGATTACAATTATCACTAAAAATTTCGATAGATGCATTTTTTGTCGATGATTAAGATGATACAAGATGAGTAAGAAAGAAAATTGATCGATAATCTAGACATTGTTTTTATGTTTTAAAAATAATTTTAATCGACAGTGTAGACCATGTGTCTAATCCACCATGACGATCTTTGATGATTCCAACAGAGATGCTGCAAACTTGCAAAATATAAGAGAATTTTCTGTTGTTTTTTAATCTTTAGAACGGCGCATAAATTCTGCAGGAGTAAAACCAAAAGTTGCACCATAAAAATGACCTCGAAGACGATATTTTGTTATGCGTTCTGAGCATTAACAATCTTTAGATTTCTGATATTTATTAAATAATTGATTTGGTCAAAAGCGGTTGTCATTTTTTACTATGAGCTGTGAATATTCTCCTCATAAACAAACGTATTTTTCTCAATCATAACAATCTTTGTAGACTTCTGTTCGTTTGACATTTCTCAAACAAGCATGTCATGATCAAGTATTTCTGCAATTGTTTTTACTTTGAAATTACTTGATAATAACCTATTTGTTATTATGATGCTAGAAACTAACAAGACTAAACATCATCATGTCCAAAGCATGTTATTCAATACATCTTAAAAACATATTATTAGTCCTAAATCTGTATCTAAAACTTCTTGTGTGACCTTAAAGATGTTTCAAATAGATCGATTTATTGCGCTGTTTTGGCCATATAAGATACCAAAACTATATTATGTGTACTAGAAAAATACATGAGATCATGTCTTAAAGATGGATTTTTGATCATTACATAACAAGGTGTGTTACTTGGGAAGAATTCACTGGGATTGTGGATAACAGGATTGGGTAGCAGCAGGGTTCGTTTTGGTTATCGATAAGTTGTTAAATGAAAATTTTTAAAATTAGTACCGATCTCCGATTTGAACAGATTCAAACCAACAGTAAGGTTGCTATTGGGGCCACTCACAAAGTGTGATTGTGGTTTTTCATTGGCAAAACAAAGTGATTTTTAATAATGCTAAAAAGCCCATTTTGACCGATTTAAACCAACAGTGAGGATGCTATTGGGGCCACTCACAGAGTGTGAGAGTGTTATTTCATTAGAAAAACAAGTACATTCATCCCAACGCCTGAGAGCCAACTTGTTCCGATCTACACCAGCAGAACGGATGCCACTGTAGTCACTTAAAAAATGGGACAGTGGTTTATTTGTTCCAAGATAAGGTGGCCTGACGAGCATGGCGAACGAATAATTTGGATCACAATTAATTAAGTACCTCACCAACGACCCATCGTAGCCGGCGAACCACGAATTCTCATGATCAATTGATCACTCACGCACCGAACAAAAGGTACCCGAAACAAAAGACGAAACGTTACGCCCGATAACAAAATATTGCGGAACGAAGTATCGACACAACCGATTCAACCAATTAAACTGGTGGTTGACGCAAAATAAATTTTATTAATAAAAATACCGAGCTATGCCCGATAGTAAAGGCAGTTCGCAACAAAGCATCGAACACGCACTCACGCCACCAAACAATAAACGACCGGAGCAATAGATAACGCACTATGCCCGATAACAAAACCGACATGAAGGTGATACGACGCATATGGTGAACTAATTATATAGGTCGTAATTAACTAGCTAATTAATAATGACCCAAACCACTCGATTTCAGTACAACCACAATCATATCTCACTATTTACATTGGCAAAACAAGGAAATCCTTATTATGGTTATTCGGCGACTATGGTGAACCAATAGTACGGGTCAAAACCACAAAACCAATCACGATCTACACCCACAGCAACCAACATATATTACCTGACCGACACTTATTGTTCTATTTTTCGCGCCGCTGAACAATAGATAATGCGCTATGCCTTATAATAGAATAGTACGCAACAGGGAATCGACACAACCGTTCACAGCCGATGCGCAAAGCAGACTCCTGCAGTCAAGATTGTGCGTTTTTACAGTATAAAAACGAATGTATGGAATTTTCCGGCATACACAATTTCCCCCTTAGATTCCCTTCATCGAATCTTCAAAAGATCTTCCCTCTGAATATTTACTTCAATATCTACCGCGTTCTAGTTGCGCATTTTTACACCCAGGTTAGTTGTGGAGCTCTAGGAGAAAACATCTTGCACAATTCCGAAATTTTACTTACAGCTCAATTGACTTCAATTGACTAAAGACTTACCCACTATTATAGAGACGTCTGCATTCTATAGAAGTTTGACAGAAAATTTATGGGTAAACCAATAAATCCGTTAGCGTCAGACGCATCGTATCCACTGTGGCTTAATCAACTCCATTATCACGTGATATAATCAGCCAGTGATTTAGAAAACAAACAAATCAAATACTGTTTGAGCTACTTACGTTTTGATTGTCTTTGAGATTCTCACACAAGTGAATGAGATCAAATTGATCAAACAGAAAGAGAAAGTTACAGTTTCAATGATCATGTCGTTGAAAGGGAATTAGTATAATGCCCTACAGTCACGGCATTATGATAAAGATTGTACTCGAAAAAAATGCAACACTTTTTTTATGTCTTCTTTTTCTTCCTGGTTATTTTTTACGCTCATCAAACGAGCTTTTGCCTGCTTCTCAACGCACTTCCACAGTTATTAATTGAGAGCCTGCTTTGCCAGCTACAATGCATGAATTTGTATATTGTGTGGCAAGGACAATTATACTCTATGCCCAGGGAAGTCGAGAAATTTTTCAACCCGAAAAATTCCTAGGCCGGTCGGGAATCGAACCCGCCACCTCCGGTAGACCGTGCGTTTTCCGACAACGCTATTCGAGGGGCCACTTTTATAGATTTTTCATGCATAAATATTTATTGCGTGGATAAAAATTGATGAAATTTTAGGTAAAACTACACTCAGGCAATTAACCGTACAATTTTCATAAGATCAACTTGATGAATGTGGAAACAAGCGTCCAATACCAATTTCATAAGATATCTTATGAAATTGTTGTTTTTCATTTGTCGAGAAAAGCATGCTTCTTATACACTTTCAACTATTCTCTACTTATCAAGTCTCGAGTACTTTTTTCAAACAGACGTATCTGATTTTGTAAACAAAGAGGGGAAGTAAGATTAAACGTTAAATGTTTGAAACCCTTAGCACATTCATGCAAACTAGGTCCACTAACACAAGGAATAACATTTCCCTAACATGATTATGATGAATCCTAGAGGGTTTGAGCTGTTTTGTGGAATACCTGTAACTAGAAATTAGAAGAAAAATTAGTATTTTCCATTTAATTCCAATTACCTTTGCTTATCTTGACAGATACGCGTATTTCGTCTATAATGTGCAGACTTCTTATGAGAGTTATTAGTATGAGACACTGAAGAAGTCTGCGCATTGTAGACGAAATACGCGTATCTGTCAAGATAAGCAAAGGTAGTTGGAATTAAATGGAAAATACTAATTTTTCTTCTAATTTATAACTATGATGCTCCTTTCCGCGAGGGTGCTAAGAGTTATGAGAAATTTACGTCTGAATCTTACTTCCCCTTTTTGTTTACAAAATCAGATACGTCTGTTTGAAAAAGTACTCGAGAAGTGTCTTTGATTGCGAGTGTGTGGGGCTCGCCGGATCCCGAGGCTCATGCTACAAATCATGTATGCAACTTTTTTTTTGTAGGAGGAAAACTTTCATAAGATCGCCTTCATTGAGGAATCGCATAAAATTCATAAAAATATCTTATAGCAAATTTTCATATGATAATCGTATGAATCAGTGTAGTTTAGATACGGTTGCCAAATCCCGACGACGAGACGTAAATTAAAGCGGACGCCAGGAGTTTTTTTGTCGGCAAGTCCCGGCTTGATGTTCCGGAGAAGTTCCGAAAAAAAAAGATCGACAAATTTGCCAAGAAGTATGTGCAATTTCGGCCACCTAGAGACCAACCATTTTGGAGTTGTTGTACTCTTCTAATTGCGGAGAACACGTCTCACCTTCACCGCTGCCAGGATACGAAAGGGGGTGAGCTCTCGGACTACGTGATCGGGTTGGAAGATGTAGGGTTGTATTAAACCTCAAGCGAGCGAGATGCGAGCGGCAGGGATGCGTCATATAGTCAAGATGTATATAGAGGGTTGTTAAGGGATGATTATAAACATCATCCACACAAAGTATTTGGTGTGGCAGGTGATCTGGGGGCGCGGCAAATTAAGCAAGCTGTACATAACGACCGCCACCATAAACGGCCAAATAAATAAAGAAGAATGCCCCCATGCCCCGTCAGACAAATACGCGAAACCGGTGATGGAGTGGTACGAAGCCAACGTTGTTTTTTTTTGTGCCGAAGAAGGCGAATCCACCAAACTTGCCAGAACTTCACCCAATACAAAACTTTGAAGATTGTGAAGGGAACCAAGGGAAGATCTGCAAAAACGACAAGGAAGAAAGAGTGGATGAAAGCGTGTTGGAAAGATGGCGCATATGTTGCACACTATTTGACGGGTTGCGTTAAATCCAAGGTGCGGGCCTTTAGCCTAGGAGAAGGAGTTGAAAAATCCAATTTTGCAAAAACATGGCTAATATGTGTTTATTTATTTCCTGAGAGTCTCAAAAATATCTGACCTCAAATGAATTTTTGGTGATCATATTTTTCTGTTCGATTTTTCACGTAGGACTACGTCCGTGTTTCCAATACACGTTCGACTTGCGAAAATTCGAATCGTCACGATAAATATAAAGGTTTTGAACATCTGTACGACTTAGTATTTCACGATTGATTTCCAAAATGTTTACACTAATCGAATGGAACATTTTTTACGCTTCCATTTCATAATTTTAAACTCTTGATTTTTAATATTTGACTATTGAAATAAATGCAAATATAAGGTGATGCCTTAGAATGCCGATTTTGCAGATTAAATCTACTAAATGCATAGTACTTTCCTATCACAGACTTCAAATTCAAGTAAGGAACGTCTCATATGCAGCAGTTCAAGATATAAGATGTGGACACCTTCAGATTTGCTTCATTCACTCCAGTTGTTTTTCCCGTCCCCGTCCGGTTCGTGAACTATCGCCTGCGCTTGCTAAGTTAATAGCGATAGCAAGCCAGAAGAAGCGCTGCAAGGTTGTGAAAATTTTCTCACTCGACCTGTTGCCGTGGCAATGAGTCGAAAAATCAACAAGTGGTGTCATCCACACCAGCGGCATCCGCTCCTGCAACCATGCCGAAACTGAGCAGCTGCAAGCGGCTATGACATGACGAAATCGGTCCATCGGACCCCAACGCTCGACAACGCTCGAGTTCTACACTCACGACGCTCCCGGAAACAAGCCGCTGGAGGTGATTCTGCGTGACCTTCCGGAATTCACTTCGGAGGCAATAACTGCTGAGCTGCAAGTGGCAGCTCTGAAACCAATGAAGGTGTTACCCATAAGACGACAACAACAGGGAAATTATCGGGACCAACTCTATTTGGTCCCTCTCGAGAAGGGTGCCATTATGATGGCGGAGCTGATGAAAACACGGGCTTCAATGTCATTGTCGAGTGGGATCGGTATCGCCCGAGGCGACACGGCGTAATGCAGTGTGGCCTTGTGCCTTGTGTTCGGCCATGGAACCCGAAACTGCTACATGGAACCGCGGTGTGGAATGTGTGCCGGAGCGCACACAACCTTGGGTTGCGCCCCGATGCATGAAGGTGCTCCATCAAAGTGCGCCAACTGTGGCGCTAAAAACGAAGCCAGCAACCAAGCCTGTCCCAAATTAGTGGAGTATTTGGCAAGCAGGCGTCCACCAAGTCTCGTTCTGGTCAACGCCGCCCGTCACCTCAAATGAAGGAGGAGAATTTCCCGACACTCCGGTACCAAGTGCCGAATCTGCCGCCAGTTCCATTAAACCATCGCCGAGAAAACCGCCCGCCAGCATTCGTTCAGCAACGATTGGCGGTAGCCGCCGCCGCCGCTCCCATGCCGGCTCCTCCACCAGGCTGGTGCAATCCGAGTTGTAGTTCCTCCATGCAACCACCAACCGATGGACAGCTCTATGACACGGAGCAAATGGTCAAGTTCGTCCAAGAGCTCTACCGCCAACTTCGTTCCTGCCGCTCGAAGGAGGAACAGCTCAAAGCCGCGACAAGTCGCGACGAAGAAATTTATTTTCAAATAAGGACCATAATCACACCATCAACATCCTCAATTGGAATGCTTGTTCCATCCGGAACAAAACAATTGAGCTCGGTAACATCCTTAACAGGAAGGCCATTGACAGCGCCATCGTCACTGAGACACATCTCTAACTGGAACTCAGCATTTTCATCCCAGGGTACCGGACCAAAGTTTACGCTCCATACAAAATTTAAAAAATTGTATGGAGAAAAGTCTTCGAGGTCTTATTTATCTGAAAATAAAAATTCAAGCGCTGCCGAGAGTTAAAACTTCATGACTTAATCAAGTATTTTCTTTTTTTTCAATTACATTTCGAGAAGCTATACTAGGCTGCCCGAAAAGTCCCATAAATTTCCTACAGATGGCGTTGGTAATCGCGTATGTGAACCATTTTCTATGAGCTTCACTCCTTGAATGACGGCTGTCAAAATTTCAGCCATTTCTGTCCACGTATTCATTAGTGACAACAGTGAGAAGAGACCGATCAGCAAGTTTTTAAAAAAAATGGAAAAATCCGAGTTTCGAGTTTTGATAAAATACTATTTTCTGCTCAAGAAAACGGCTGCTGAAATCAAAGCCAAGCTTGATAAGTATTTTCCAGACTCTGCTCCGTCGATTTGAACGATTCATAAGTGGTTTGCTGATTTTCGTTGTGGCCGTACGAGCACCGTTGACGCACCGAGTTCTGGACACCCAAATGAGGTCACTACAACAGAGAACGTCGATAAAATCCATGACATAGTATTGGAGGATCCAAAAGTGAAATTAAGAGAGCTAGCTAAGACTTTGGGCATTTCAATGGAACGAGTTGGCAACATCATGCATTCCGTTTTGGGTATGAAGAAGCTCTGCGCGCGATGGGTGCCGCATTTGCTTACAATGGACCAAAAACGCATTCGTGTTACAACCTCTTTCAGGAGAATTTGAGCAAGTTTTCACGCAATCCGAAGGAGTTTGTGCGCCGATTCATAACCATGGACGAAACTTGGATCCATTACTACACACCGGAGTCATCGCAGCAGGCAAAACAGTGGGTTTCACCAAGCGCCCGAAAACGCAATAATCGGCGGGAAAGGTTATGGCCTCCGTGTTTTGGGATGCACAAGGTGTAATATTCATCGACTATCTTGAAAAAGGTAAAACCATAACAGGCGCATACTATGCAGCGTTATTGGATCGTTTGAAGGATGAAGTCCAGAAAAAACGGCCGCATTTTCAGAGAAAAGTGTGCTCTATCATCATGACAATGCGGCTGCTCATTCATCCTCAATTGCTCAAGCAAAATTGAATGAAATTCGGTATCAATTGGTTCCCCATCTACCGTATTCACCAGATTTGGCCTCCAGTGACTTTTATCTGTTCCCAAACCTGAAGATGGCTCACCGGTAAGAAATTTTACTCAAATTATGAGCTCGTAGCTGAAACCGATGGCTATTTTGAAAGACTTCCGAAGGAGTACTATTCGGATGGAATAAAAAAATAATTGAAAATCGCTGGACTCGCTGTATCGACCTAAAAGGAGAGTATGTTGAGAAATAAAATCAAACTTGGCAATAAAAATGTTTTCATGTTTTTTTTAAAGGGACTTTTCAGGCAACCTAGTATTGTGAGACACACTGTATATAAGAACGAATTTTTGTCTGTCTATCTGTCTGCACCTCATAGACTCAGGAACTACTGAACTGCGTGAAATTTTGTACGGAAGGGCTTTTCTGGCCGGGAAAGATTCTTATGATAGATAGAGACCCCTCCCTTCTCTGGAAGGTGGAGCTACCATACAAATTTCTGCATAACTCGAGAACTAATCAAGCAATTTGGGCCAAATTTGGGCAGCAATTTGGGCAGCAATTTGGGCCAAAAACAAATGAAACAGATATTTGAACCAAACATGAGAATTATTCATGCAACTTAAACACAAAATGTGTATTTCTCAGGTAGGCAATAATAATATATGTTCTGATATAAGTTTGACCCCTTCTTAGTCAAGAGTGGGAGACGCATGAGTTACTCTCAGTGTTACATTATGCACAAGAAGTTAATCATGCATCATGGTTATGCAAGTTAAAAATACATTTAAATGAAAGGATACAGCTTTGTTTGAAGATAAATGTTAACTCTGTGAAATGCTTCTACGCAGAAACAAAAACCGGTAGAAACTACCGATCCAAGGGTAAAATCAAAAACACAAACCTCTGTTTTTTTTTTTTCAGAAATTACACACATTAGTAAACGAAAATATTTTGACCAGATTCATTCATCTATTAAATTTTCATTCATTTAGTTGCATGCGTAGCAAGTCTGTCTGTTCGACTCGGAGACTATTGAACCGATCAGCGTGAAAATTTGTATGCAGGGATTTTTGAGGCTTGGAAAGGTTTTTATTATGGTCTCTAGATTCATAGTCTGGCGGATACAACGACGGTAGCCAATTTGAACTGTCACTTGCCGACGAAGCCAATGGAGCATATCTCGAGTAATTCATGTGAGCGGCCTAAAAGCCATTTCTAAACAATGACTTTAAACGTTGGTTTCTCACGAATCACGAGAATCTCACTATATCCTACAACTCCATATGGTAGAATTAACATTCTTCTACCAAATGCTGCTTTCATTTCACGAGAGTGATTTATTATTCAAGAGGAATCGATATTTAAAGTCATTGCTTACAAGTGGCTTTTAGGCCATGAACATGAATTACTCGAGATATGCTCGATTGGCTCCGCCAACTGACAGTTCAAATTGGCTCCCGTCGTTGTATCCGCCAGACTATGAATCTAGTGACTATAGTTTTTATGATTGTTTGAAGCCCCTCCATCCTCTGGAAGAGGGGGGGGGGGGGGGGCTCTTATACAATTCAAACACATTTCTGCATAACTCGAGAACTTAGTCAAGCAAATTGAACCAAATTTGGCATGTGGGGGTTTTTGAAGGAATTGATTGTATGGTGGGTTGAAACCCCTCCCCCCTCTGGAAGGGGAGGGGGGTCTCATAAAAATGAAACACAAATTTCAACCAAACATGAGAATTATCTAAAGGTAACTAAAACACAAAAAGTCTATTTCTCGGGTAAGAAGCATGTTCTGATAAAAGTTTGAACCCCTTCTTAGAAAAAAGAACCCCTTCAAGAAAAAACCTCATTCCGAAAAACAACCAAACAACGTTCCAGTTCTATTAAATTTTCTTTCATTAAGTTGCAAGCGTAACAGCGCTCGCACCGGCTTCAGCTAGTTTATACATAAATCAGTAGATCAAAGAACGAACTCAGAAGCATAGCTGCCGTACTTATGTAAAACTTATGTTCATCAGGCCGGCAGCTCTCCGCCATGACCAATCAATTCATCCTGCCTCAACTGACTGAAGAAGACGAACACGACAAAGACGATGCTACTCACTGGTCGCTTCAATCTTCTAGCCGTCATCAAGAGTACCATTTAGGCCCGGCTCGTGTCTGATGATTGATTGATTTGTTTGCGATGAAATCGTAAATTGATTCATCTGATGGCACTGCAGACTCTCTTTCTCTTTGTTCCCATCAGTAGTGCGGGAGTCGTCTAATAGCAGAAGCGTGAAAGTCGTGCTCCACGAACGGTGCATAAAACTACAACCAATGCGAATTGTAGGGACTATTAATCTGCAATTTATATTTCATCATGTTGTGCCCTACGTTACTCTGTAGCACTCGCTGTTTCTCGCTGAAGCGTTAGGAGTCAGCACAGTCAGCGATATATTGTGGGCAGTGATCATCGTGTCCAAATTTACATCATGTAACCTGCAATTTCCGAACCGCACGTCGTCATTGGAACCAAATCATGCTAAATTTTGTGTTCCCTTAACCTAAAGAGCTGTACTGCAATTTTAGGTCTGTCATTACAATAGTGATGCTACGTTTTGCCGAAATATTTGGCAGGGGGTCATCAATTCGAATTCGATGAAACATCGTTTTGCGGTGTTGCAACTAACAGGTTGGTAGTTGGGGGAAGTCAGTCCACGAAGGCTGCTGCCTGAATCCAAATATACGAGTTCAGGAAGCGGTTTCGGTTGTTGTGCCTAATCGGCCATCAGAGGATGATCGTGCAAAAAGTATATGTACAAATCTTACATAACTCCTGCATCTGGCAGACCCATGG